>CM067221.1:70662286-70742502 GCA_034190945.1 Octodonta nipae
GTTGAATGGCACTGTTACTGGTTAAAATGTTTCTAGAATATTGGTTTGTTTACTAGATTTGGCTTGAACTTTTGTAATTCCTATAAACGCACTACACTCTGATTGAAGAGTCAATATGGAGTTGAGGGAGATTGTAAGAGTTTTTGGGTTTGTTTAAGCGCAATTCACTGTAACACTTATGGGTTCAGAAGTAATTATGAGCCATGTATTGGGTTCTAGTTTTTGAACGTTGTATCCTTGAGTGAATATTAGTGAGCTTTTACAGTTGTGGGGTACCTTCTGGACGTTCTTTAGAAGTTGAGCTTCACATAACGCGTTTGTGTCAATAGGATATGCGTAAAGTTCAGAACACAGTTTCTTACGAGTGGCTAACGGTTTACACGCACTTAAGTCTTTGAATGGAATAAACATTAAAGAATCATCATTCTTTGCAAGATATTTTTGAGTGAAGGATAGCATATGATGTAAACTTGTTCTTTAATCGTATATAGGGATAGGATAGGATATAAAAGAATGTTTAAGGATGTTGTTCGACTAAAGGGATTCTTAACACAAATATAAGATCGGTATATGTTTGAAATGCCTCTAGTTCAATGATTTCCAGATATTGTGCGATGCTCGAGTACTTTACAGCCAATGGAACGTTACTTTTGACTAAATTTTACGATATTTCCTGTAATAAGGTAATAAGATGTTCTGGTGTTAAAATTGAAGAGTGAATTATTTTCAAACGCGCAATGTGATAGAATTTAAAACATCATTTAGATTATCTTCTAAATAGAGATAATTCTCCATAAGTTTTTCACACATTTCAAGTAATGCGAGTTTTGATTCAACGTAGGCGACCTTATCATAAATTTTTCGTCAATTCTAAGATTTTGGATAGTTTCGTTGAAGTTTTTAATTACGGATGTGGTGACAATTATTTGGTTTTTTTGTAAGTTCACAATTTGAAGTTGGCCTTTATTTAAGCAGTTTATGCTTTCGGTAAAGTATTTTCCATAGGCGGCGCCTAAATTGCTGGTGAAGTGCTGGTCGAAATTAACTTTTGCTTTTTGTTGGTTTTAGGGTTTAGTAATGTTGCGGAGTTTCTGTGAATCTCCAGGATTTCGAAAGGAGTATTGAATTTATTTTGGAGTTTGTCCTTGATCTGGGATTCTTTAATATAGACTTTATCGCCTATTTGATAGTGAGGGAGATTTTCAGAAACGTGTTCATCAAATCTGACTTTCGCTTTATGTTTTTGGATTTCCGTTCTTTCGCGAGCAATTTTATCAGCGCTTGTTGGTTGTAGAGAGTTTCTGCAGTCCTACTCAAAGTATGTCCATAAACAAGTTCGTAAGGAGTGAATCCATGAGTTTTGTTTACAGAATTGTTATATGCAATGATTGCATAAGGGAGAATGCTAAAAGGGTGTTCGTCAAGATTTTCTAGTTTATGGATTTTAATCATCTCTAACAGGGTCGAGTGGAATCGTTCTAATGAACCATTTGACTGGGGATGTCCGACACTAGAATAAGATAGTTTGATGTCAAATAGTTTACACAAGTCTCTCATTAGTGTGTTGTCGAATTCCCTGCCATAATCACAATGCATCCGTAATGGAGTACCGAAGTATTGGAAATAGAGTAGTAAAGTACTAACAACGGTTTTTGCAGATTTGTCGGTTATGGGGTAGGCCTGAGAGAATTTTGTTAGTTCGTCCCGAATAGTTAATGCGTAGTTTTTTGTAGGGACTTCTAGAATATCGATGTTGACGCGTTCAAAGGGTGTCCGTGGGGTTTCAGTAATGACAAGTGGGCTGTCGAGATTTTTCCGGTAAACTTTTGCTCTCTGGCAAGTTTGGCAGTTTTTGATAAAATTGTCAAGGTCCTTAGTCAGTCCTTGCCAATTGTATTTTTCTTTTATTCTGCGAATAGTTTCATTGATACCTCGATGTATATTATTTTTGTCGTTATGGAATTGGTCGAGAATGATAGGTGTTTGGATCTTTCTCAACCATTTGGACGATATTTTGGCAAACTTTCCATTTGATATCGATTTCGGAAAAGATAGACGAAAGCATTTCCAAAATGGGCAGTTCAATGTTATTCTCAACACAGAATACTTCATTTTCAGTGAACACATCTCTACTATAATACAAAGATGCGAAAAGAATCTCGTTGACTACTTCTGGGTCAGAAGGGAGAGGGACGATGTAATAGCGTTTTTTTCTGACACTTTTGCTTGCAAAGACATTTACTCTAGGGGCATTTTCCTCAAAAATGTCTTCGATGATGTCGTGGTGAAAATCTTTCATGAGAGAGCCTTGGGGAAATACTAGGATGTTTTTGTTTCCTCGGTCTAAGAGTTGGCAATTAGAAAATTGAATTTTCTCGTAATCTAGGAGAGAGACGGTTTGATATCTCTCGACAAAAGTTCTAAATTCTTCAGACACTTGTTGGAGATTAATGGGACTTCTTGTCTGGGGTTCTTCTGAGTCATCGTCAGTTTCGTTTGTTGGGAGTACTGTAAATGGTGTTAGATGATTATTTGCTTGAAATGAAATGTATTCATTAAAGTTTTTAACTTTAATGCGAGAGAGAGCGTCGTTATTTACTTTGCCGGGTTTGTAAATTATTTGATAGTCGTACTCCTCGAGCTTAAGACGCCATCTTGCAAGTCTACTTCCAGGATCCTTTATAGAAAACAGCCAAGTTAACGGGCGGTGATCGGTTAGAAGTAAAAACTTACGGCCAAAAATTATCGGACGAAAGTGTTTAACCGCCCACACTATTGCAAGGAGTTCTCGTTCTATGGTAGAATACTTAGTTTCAGCATTGCAGAGAGTTCTGGAGGCATAGGCTACGGGTAACTGGCGTCGGTTGTAAGAATAAATGGCTCTTCAAAATTAGGGTACTCATATACCCTAATTAGGGGGTAGAAGTAAGGGCTCTTTTTAATTCGTCAAAAGATTTGACGCATTCTGAATCGAACTGGAAAGGTATGTCTTTTTGAAGTAATCTTGTCAAAGGTTTCGAAATCTTGGCGAAATTGGGGATAAATCGCCTGTAATAACCAGCTCACACTAAGAAGGACTTGATATCTTTTGGGTTTTTTGGTGGGGGAAAATTTAAGATACAATCTACCTTTGAGGGGTTAGGCTTTACGCCTTCGGGAGTTATCAAGTGGCCAAGATACGAGACATCTTTACGAAGAAACTCGCATTTGTCGGGTTGGATTTTTAGATTGGCTTTTTGCAATCGTTTGAAAACTTCAGAAAATCGGGCTATGTGCTCATGTATAGTCGGAGAATAAACGATAATGTCCTCCATATAGACTAAACATCTCTCATTTTGAACGCCTAAAAGAATATTACCATTACCCCTTGGAAGGTGGATGGAGCGTTTTTAAGACCAAAGGGCATTCTAACGAATGACCATTATCAACTGTGAATGCTGTTTTTTGGATGTCTTTTGTATCGATTTCGATTTGGTGAAACCCTGAAGCTATGTCGAGAGTGGTGAAGTATTGGCATTTGCCAAGTTGGTCAAGTAAATCCGAAATGTGGGTACCCGATGCCTCTAGTTTTTGGGGAACTACCCAAACCGGGGATGACCATAGCGAATTAGACGGACGTATAATGCCTTGGTCAAGCATCTTTGATATTTGTCTTTTTACCTCTTGCTTGTGTATTTGGGGGTACCGATATGACTTTGTGAAAGAGGGTTTCGCGTTATTAGTGTCTATTGAATGTTTGATTTCATTTGTTAAGATCAGTTGGTCACCTTCTAAATAGAATATATCAGAATATTCGAGGCAGGATTGAGAAATAAGTTCGGCTTCTTCATCGTTCAGATGTTCTAACCGAAGTTGTTCCATGATTGTAGTTTGTCTATCAGGCTGGGTTAAGTTTTGTGAGTAATTTTCGGAAAGAATGTTTACGGAAAAATTGTTTATCAGTTCGACTTCCAAATTGTCGAAATTAACAGTTTTGGGGATAACATTAGCATTTAAAATTGAAGTAAGAAATTCTCCTTTTTCATTAATTTTAACAAGGGCACGGGGAGATAAACTTTTTCTATTTCGGCAGATGATAAGCCTCAGTGTTAGTGAGGATACATTTTAATTTACATATCTGTTCAGGTAGGGGTTCTAAAGAGATTGTTTTAATTGGGATACAGTTATTGAAAGTTGAAGGGTTCTGAGTTCGCATGACAGTATCATCCGTAACTTTGTAGAGTGGTAAGGTTTTAAAATTAGTGACAAGTTGTTTGATGTTAAAGTCTATAACGAAGTTATAGTGTTCAAGGAAATCTGAACCCAGTAATTCGTTGAATTCAATGTCGATGTTGCAAATTTTGTAAACGCAAAACCTCTCGAGAGAGATATCTTGTTGGTTAGACAATACACCTCTCTCTCACCTGTCTTGGCGATATTGTGCCGATAGGCTGCTCAGTATCCGGTGGCGTGAGTTCGTTGTTCAATTGGCAGAAGAACTAGACAAGGGCGCCAGGCCAATGGAGACACACAGTTCACAAGAAAAACGACAAGATAGCGAAAATTTACAATTTAATCTTTTTCAATTACAAATTAACCAAGTTTACTATTAGTTAAATTGGTAACAGAGAACAAACTTTTAAACAATCGAGGTATATAAAAACTGTTAGAGTGAAGTTACAAACAAAACAATCTATAAATTCTTGCCTTACAATATCCTCGGTAGGAATGCCTTTCCGTTGGTGGGTTTGCTGTCCAAGGTCGTGATCCTGGAGCTATATGCCAACCAGCAGATGGGGTTCCAATAACTCAGGGCGGCCAGGAGTTGCCACTGTCCTACCAGAGGACAAGTCGAATCAGGTAGTACTGCCAGAGTTCTGCTCCCTTGATATGAGGCTAGTGGTTACGTGTATCTGGGCACTCTTAGCCCCAGTTGATGGCATACATGAAAAAATTTATTGGCCAATTAGTTATAGCCCTTAGAGTATCGATACTGAATTTTCCCCCTGACTAGTATAGGCGTATATATGCTCTATAGGATCGGTTAGGCGCGTGTATGAGGTGAGGCACCCTACCTTAGTTATCCCTAACTTCTTCACCCTAAATTTACTATTTGAATACTACCAAAAATGAATGAAAAATACTTTAACTAATAAAGCTAAATTTGAAATGCTTCAAATTCTAGGTAAAAATAGATAACGATAAGACTTAAGGTAAATTGCAACTGCTAGTTATAGTTTCAAATTAATTTAGATTTAAATAACAAATCAATTATTAATTACAGGTAAAATTTAACGGTAAATCAGATATATAAACAACTACGTTTGAGAGCTAATAATTTGTTTAAAGATAACGGTATAACAAAAATATATTCAAGATCTAATGTGCCTTCTAATCCGACAAACCGTTCGACGACTGAATGAAAGCGCATTTCCTCCGAGATAATGGGAAAATTCAGTACTCTAAGTTTATGTCAATGTACGGTACTTTTAAAATGATAAGGTAATAAACGATAAAAATGATTATTGCATCTATATTCATAAAAATAATAAAAAAATCAGATGTGAAATCTGGTCATAAACACCTCCCCAAGTTAAACAATTAAAATAAAGAAAACTAGGCGTAGCAAAATGCTTTAGCTCAGAACCTGCTTGGCTCTCTACTGCAAACTCAGAGAAAGGAAATAAAAAATTTAAATGTGATTTATCTAACAACATATTTAACAAAGCAGACAAGCAACCAAATCTGTGCCAATGACTACTGAAAGACCAGCGAGTGACTTAAAAAAAATTAATATATTTACTGGTATATCTATATGTAAATCAAATTCAATAAAATAGAAATATATATATATATATATATATATATATATATATATATATACATAAGAAAAAAAAATAGAAATTTTAAGTCACTCACATGATCATTCCCAGTTACAGTCCAACTCAGTTGGGAAGCTTCGTCAGCTAGTAAATTCAGGCTCACAGGAGACCTCGTCTAGTGGATCAATTTGTCCTTTCCTGATCCTTGGTAGATATCGTCAATGAAACTCTCCAGATTCACCAAAACCTAAAAATGCAAAAGAGGCCGGCAATAATTGTTCTCTTTTTCCTTTATTTTATTTATCACGATACTTGTGAAATCTCTAGCAACTAACGATTGCTTGTCGATGCCAACTACATCGCAGATGCAAAGCAAAAAAATGAACTACGCAGTTAAGCCACCAACTATTTAGCGTTGCAAGAAAACGCGGTATATCGATATTAAGATGAATATGAAACCAGATTCACCCAAAAATTCTTTCCAAAATTATTAATAGATACGATAAAATATGCACTATAGCCGATAAAAAAACTATAAAAAATTCTTTCGATAAATCAAACTATAACGATAAGTTGAATTTGCTTAATTAGAATCAAAGGTACGGTAATAAGGAAAAACGATAAATTAAGCAAATTCTAGCAGATATTTCCACGATAAAGATAAAGAATTTTCCCAATAAAAAATTAAACTCAGAGCGAAATTCTCCCACATACCGTCTTTCCCGGCGGTCGAAACAGAAGAGGAGCAAAAATCTCCTTCGACAAGCGTTTATCCCACTTGTCCAATGACAAAAATGGGGAAAGGAAATGACATGTTAAAATTTCAAATTTTATTGAGCGCGAAAGCAGGAATATTAATCCATAGTTGGTCAATACAGGAACTAATACAAGATAATTTCGATAAAGAACAAAGCAAAATTTTACTAATTAAATTATAGATAAAATTGTATTAATGACAGTTTCCTTCTTCCCAACAAAATTATATTAATTCAATATTTCCTGTTTGGAGGGAGGTTACATTAAAATAGCACGTGATGTTCGTTCTGTTAAGACAGCATCGCGCCAAATCAAAGGACAGAGTTGGACTTAGAATACCTTCCAAACGAATTAACTTTGATTTATCAATTAAAAGCGAAAAAAGCTATTGCATAAGCGAATAAAATAGGAGTATTTACTTACGTGTTTATTTATTAAGGTCAAGACACTGTTTTATTACGGTAGAACTCAGTTCAGAAAACGATATAATTAGAAAGTGATTTGAAAAATATAAAAGGTAATTTATTAACTCGGAGTAAAGAAAGGATTTTTGAGAAGGTCAACCTGAAAAAAAAACCTTTCGTAAGCTATAAGAAAACCTACAAAATAAGCAACGATATTAGATTTCCGAAATCAATTTCCTAAATTTTACCAAGATAATACAGTTCTGAAAATGAATCGACAGACATGGGAAGCTAAATAGAATTACTATTCTTATATAAGATATGAAAATATTCAATTCGGACACATTGAGTTTATAAGATAAAAGGTATCTACTTTAGGTGGTCCCTGTATGAAATGAAATGTTTGACCAACTACATGAATACGATAATGACTACTAAATTCAAGTCAACAACAGAAAGTTGATATCGGTACTAAAATTCGGAAAGGTAGACGGTAGATAAAAGAAAAAAAATATTTTAACGGTATAAAATTACAAAGTCGGTAGCAATGATAATAATACAAGGAAATGATCCCAAGTAAGTTAGCGATAGAAAAAAAAAATGGATATAAGCCTTAAGTCAGGATAACCCATAAAAACAAGACATGGTAATATTTACAATGCAAGTTAAATGCATAAAGGTAAAGATATAATACAATAATGAATTGTTGCCATTCAGATAATTGTGTTCCTTAACGATAGTGGAAAGCAAACGAGATAATTCATAAGGTACAAACGGTAAGGTAAATGCATAATCCACAATCTAGCGAACACTTAGGCATCGAAAGTACACCTGGATAAGGGCTCCCTATATAAGAGGGACGATAAGTGAGGTAAGGCATACTTTCCTAATGCCTATACAGATAGAAAACAGGTAAAAGCCTAATTATTACGAGAAAGCTAAATTCATAATAACGATAACGATATAACTGAATTGGTATGGCAACAAGATAATAGGTTTTACTCTACATATACAATGCGGAAAACCCTTCAAACGATACACGAGACAACACAATTCTTTTTATTACACCTAAACGAGACTCGACATTGGATTTAGACAACTGCGGTGGTATATTTGAAAATCCCTACTGCACCAGGGTACAGACACTATTTGTCTGAATCAAAATAAAAATAATTTTTCACCAGAAAAACTAAAGATATTTATCCTTATTTCTATAGGGAACGGTACAATATTTAAATCTACCCCAAGTATATTTTGGACATGGAAAGTAAATAAGAGAATGAGAGAACGGTATATTACGATAAATCCCAGGAAGAAAATGAACGATAATTGAAGGTAAACCCAAAAATAGAAAATGGAAAAGAAAATATTCAGAAAATATACCTTTGTCAGATGTCATATTGCTGAAAATGGAAATCACAAAAATATGGTAAATTATCTGAGAGATATAGAAAACGATAGCCTGTCACAGGTCAGATATCCAGAAGGATAGTGAGTTCCAAAAATTGTTCTGCAAGGAACAGCAAATCTAAATAAGAACTTCACATCCAATAAAGGGATAAGGTATTGAAAATCGATAACAGCTTTCGCTCAGGTACACCTAAATCAGATATCAAGAAAACCTGTTCCCTTTCAGAGGAAGATAGAAAAAGATAAACGAACGGTAAGGTAGACCGGTAAATATTTTTGAAGCGGGAAAAGTGAGAAAATGCAGCTCTAACACACTGCGCAAAACCTCCATCCTCTACATAAACACAGAACCTAGGACGGCAACACTGCACTACTTGTCCAAGTTCCAAAATAGAGCAACTCCAGCCTACAACCAAAATAACAGCCCTAATACACTGTCCAGAGCCTGGAGTCTCTACAAATCAATAACTGGCTTCCATGGCCACGGTAAGGTACGATACGGTACACTGCTTCCTCGCAGTCAAACGGTAAGAGGATAGACGAGATTACAAGATAAACGATAAGATAATTCACTTCATCATACTTCAAAAAGATAATTCCTCTGAAAGTTAAACATAGATAGATTATAAAAGATATTTACCATAAAATAAGCAAGGTAAGGGAATGCCAATAGGTAACGTTAACAACCTAAGTCAAAGAGGAAAAGATATTATTTCAACAACTATACACGAGAAATTGGGATATTGGAATTCAAGATAATTGTTCTCAAAGAACAGCAGATAAGGCAAGAAAACCAAATCTCCAATTAAAAATGCATTTCATATCGGTAAGAGCCTACGCCCAAGAAAGGTTGCATTAAACACGGTATTTTCTGTGAAAAATTATCAGTAACGGTACAAAGATAGCGATATCAAAATTAGAAAGTGATGACAATATAGACTTTTCATCCTCAGGGACGGTATCACTAAAAGGTGGCAAGATAAATTAACTATCAGCCCTAAATCCTAGACACGAATGATTCAACTAATTTAAATAAGGTAAAAGCACTAAGCCACGGTATGGATCTTCTAGAAAGATAAAACCTAGTGAAAATAATGAGGATTAAAGAAAGGGAACCAAAATTAGATATATGCATAATATTTAACGATACTATCATAGATACAAAATGTCATCAGCTTTGGCAATCCTGTAGGGACGATAATTTCCAGATAACAGCAAATCAGCATGAAACGACAACGACATTGATGTTATAGATAAAGCCAAGTGACCATTTGGAAGATTTTTACTCCCTAGTTGGTAACATGGACTACCAGAAGTATTCTCCAAGCCATCCTGGAGACTTAGAAAAATGTTATTTAGTCTTACGAGACCTAGATGGTAAAAGAAAAGATATATAGGGCCAGTTAGGGGACTTTTACCCCTGCGCATGGTTTCACCGCCTTGGGGTATTCGTCGGCTCACCCAAGAGACCATTGAAACGATAGATAGGAAAGATAGGAATTAGTCTACAGAAGACCTGGATGTTATGGCAATAATTAGAATCCAGTTGGACGGCTTATACGTCCGCGCATGGTTTCACCGCCTTGGGGTATTCGTAGGCCCACCCAAGAGACCATTTAAACGATAGGAAGATATAGGTACGACAAGGTAAAGAAAGATAAGAGATACGATAATACAAAATCAAAGTCCAATAACGAGAAGATAAATCGGTAATGAAGATAAGTCGATAAAGAGAATAGGGAATAGATAGGTATGATACAACTTAGTCCAGAGCAGAATCATGTTCGGAGTCCGAAGAATCATCCGATACATGTTCATCCTCAGTATCAGGGTTGGACAGATATGGTTTCGAGTCTTTGACATGCCAATTCCCCAAATCACAACCAGAAAAGTCCCTTAAGTTATAAACGAGATTCGAAAGTTTCCTATTTACGATACAGGGAATAAACTTTGGGGCTAGTTTGGCGGAATAGTCGTTAATATCCTTAGATAACGTGTAATTTCGCTTCCAAACACGGTCACCAACATGTAACTGTACCTCCCCCTTACGCAAATTATAGTGATGGGCATTCCTTTGGTAGGCCTTACGTAATCGTTCACGAACATCCTCATACAGTTGGGGCAATTCCTGTATATCATCAAGTCTCCGGAGTTTATCGGATATTTGTGGGAAACTATTGTTGTTGTCAGATATTTTCCCATAATAATCACCAGAAAGTGGAATATTTCGAGCGAAAACTAAAAATGATGGGGAAAAGTTGGTAACTTCATGTTTCGCTAAACGTATGGCTTGAGCGATTTTAAAAATATTAACGTCCCAGTTTTTATGGTTGTCAAAAATAAAACTTCGAATGCAAGTGACAATTGACCTGTTAACCCGCTCAGTATGGTTAACTTGGGCATGGTATTTGGCATTATAAAATATCTTTTGAACTTTATATTTCCCCATAACGGCTTGGAAGTCATTGCTAATAAATTGACTGCCATTATCACAACAGAAAACCTGAGGGACACCATAAATAAGAAACAGTTGGTTTTCAATGAATTTGGTGATGTTCTTTGAAGTGGCTTTTGGGATGGGATGAACTAACACAAATTTAGTGAACCAATCGACAACAACTAACAAGTATTGATTTCTATTCTTCGACCTAGGGTATGGACCTAATAAATCAGCTGACCCATCTAAAGGGAAATTAATATTGCGGTATGACCCATCAATCCAGCACGAGGTAAGTTGGATGCTTTGCAAGAGTTACAGGTATCACATTCGGACATAACGATAAACATCTCTTCTCATTTTTGGCCAGTAATACAATTCCAAATACGATTTAGGGTTTTGTAGATGCCAAAATGTCCAGCAGTGGAATCATCATGGAATTTCCAGAATATTTCCAACCTATTACTTCTGGGGACTACTATTTTCCAATTTGAAGTGTTACACGACATTATGGTGGTCAAAAACCTGTTTATACAAGATGTGTTCTCTACTCGAAAGAATGATATTTCGGAATGACGATTTACTTTCTCAATCATGGAAGAGTACACTTGTCAGGTTAATGTTTGCGAGATCTAATACAGCTAGTTCAGGATGGATCTAGATAGAGCATCGGCCACCAATTTAGGAAACCTTTTCGTGAACACCTTAAAGTTAAACTGAGATAACCGAACTAACCAACGGCTAATCTTCCAGAGGGACTCGACATATTGGTCAACCATTTAAGGCATGATCGAAATTACGGTAAACTCAGTACCTTCAATGTACCCACGAAATTTTTATACCAAAGATAACAGCCCACAATTCTTTTTCGGTAACGGAATAATTACGCTGAGCATTATTCAGGTCTTGCTAGCATAAGCGATAGGGTGTTCTAAACCGTCGCATTCTGGTACAGGATAGCACCTACACCTAAATCGGAAGCATCACACTGAACAACAAAAGGTTTTGAAAAATCGGGACTGGCTAAAACAGGGACGGAGGTTAAGCTCTTTTTAATTTCATCGAAAGCTTTGTCGGCTTCTGGGGTCCAAACAATGGGCTGACCCTTTTTCCTTCCTTGTAGCAAGTTAGAAATGGGAGCGGAAATAGCAGCAAAATTCTTAATGAACCTCCTATACCAACTCACTAGGCCAAGAAGACGACGAATCTCGGTAGTGTTCTTTGGTGTGGGGTAATTCAGTACAGCAGAAACCTTTTCGGGGTCGGTACGTAAACCTTCCCTATCGACAATAAAACCCAGATAATTTAGGGATGGTCGGCAAAATTCACATTTCTTCCAATTTACTGTCAGGTTTGCATCCCTAAGGCGTTGGTACACAGATTTAAGAACCTTAATATGCGTATCAAAGTCAGGTGTTGCAACGATAAAATCATCCAAAAAAACAAAACAAAAGGGTTCCAAAGATGGTCCTATAACAGTGTCCATCAATCTAACCATAGTTTTGGGACTATTCGATAAACCGAAAGGCATAACACAAAATTCAAACAAACCTTTTCCATAAACAGCAAAACTAGTTTTAGGTTGGGAAGACTCATCTAAAGGCATCTGGAAGAACGCTTGCTTCAAGTCAATGGAAGTTAGATATTTGGCGTCCCTAAGTTTATTCAAGATAGAATCCACTAAAGGCATGGGGTACTGGTCGGGAACAGTGACTTCATTTAATTTTCTCCCATCGAAACAAACTCGGTATTCCCCAGAACGTTTTGTTACCAACCACAACGGACTACACCAAGGTGATTTAGATGGCTGAATAATTCCAAGCTTCAACATTTCATCCACCTGTTTATGAAGCTCCTTCTGCATCGCTGGTGATAAGGGGTACTGACGGGAACAAATAGGTTTTGCATTTCCAGTGTCGATGGTATGGGTTATTAAATGGGTCCTGCCGATTCTATCAGCAGGCGATAAACTCAGGAAAAGCTCCTTTACGTTATTTAATTCGGTAGCTTGTTTAGGAGTTAAATCGGAAACGGTTTGAATAGTATTTATGGCTGAAATTTGTGAGAGGCCATAATAATAAGATAGGGAAGAAAAATTGGCCTTTACCTTGAAGAGCTGTAGGAAATCCATACCTAAAATAAGGTTATGCTTGACAGACGGAATAAGTAACACTTTGAGGTGTTTAACGGTACCATTAAGGGAAATCGGCAACATGACATAGCCTAACAAGTCTTGAGGGTTACCATCGGCGGTAGTTATTAACACGGTATAATGATATTGAATCGGTAACTTGAAATCTTGTAAGATAGAGAACCCTGAGGAACCTAAAACGGAAGAGGTACTACCACTATCCACTAAAGCGGTGATTTCACGGTCAAAAACGTTAACAGATAGATAAGGCCTGTTGTCATGAGGTTTATTAACGAAAAGAGGGCTTAAATTACAGGAAGGACGACAAAATTCTCTGACTTTTTCAAGCCAAAGATTCCACTCCTTGCGGGTGGAAGAGATAGGGGGTTTTATGTGGACTTCTTTCCTTTGCCCTTGCCTTTTCCTTGGGCATCGGTAGGAGGAACGGAACTGATTCCTGGACTTTGGTTGGAAGTACTGGCGACGGCATCCAGATGACCATCTCTAGTCGGTACTACGTTTTTTTGAATCCTAGAGAGGCAACGCTGTCAATTTCTCTTCGTGACTTCTTTAGCTCCACATCCAAAGCAAAATAGCTTCTTAGGGCGGCGGCAATCGGAATAAGTATGTCCTACGGTATTGCAGTTCCACAACGAAGGCCAGATACGGTAACGGTACTTATATTGCGAGATGACGATAGAATAGGGAGAAAACTTTGGTTACGATAAGAGTTATTCTTGGGTACACCAGGTAACGAGGCAGAAAAACTTAAGTCAGGCTCCAATAAATTACTAGAAGTGCTTGGAGGTGGTTTATAGCGTTTGCTCCACGACATAGACTCTTCTAACTGTCTACAAATGTCAGACAGCTGGTCAACGGTATCAATTTGAAGTAAAGCGAGATGGGAAAGAAAATGAGGAGCTAAATTTCGACGAATTTTGTTAAGGATAGTTTTCTCATCTAATTTGACGGTAAGACGATTAAACAAACCAACCATACATGCTATATATAGGGTGACCTTTTCATTAATTCCTTGAGTGCGAGAGTCAATTTCCCTACGTAGGTCTTCTTCATAAAAGTACGGTAAGAAATCTCTTTTGAGTTTCTGAACTAGCTGGTCCCAAGTGCTGACATTATCCTTAATGCTGTTATACCAAGTTAGGGCTGTCCCTTTAAATAAGTCACAAGCGGAAGTAAATAACTCATCTTTGGTGACACCTCGAGCAATACGGAGAGTCTCAACCTTTTCAAGGAAAGAATGAACGGATTCCCTTGGATTGTGTCCGGAAAAATGGAGATTCCACTTATAATGTGCGATAGATTGAGAGACAGAAGGACTGGGAGTAAATTCATGGCCAGAAGAGGTCCTTTGGGGAGTAGAAGCAGAAGGTACTAATTTGAAAGCTAAATCCCCCTCTAACATTAAAAGTTCAGTTTGCAAGTCGGCCTTTGTCCTTTCTTCTTCTTCTGAATTTTCTGACAGCCTATGGATTCTACCTGAGAGATGATTTAAACGGGACGAAATTCTTTTATACAGTGGACAGGAAATAGAACCAGTAAAGTTAGCAATTTGGGTATTCAAGTCATTGATAGTTTCCCTAATTTCGGCGGTATCTACATCAAAGGAAAGAGGACTACCAACACTACTCTGCACAAAACTTCGGTTTGCAGTTTCTTGACTTAAGGCTCCTCTAAGTAACTTACGTTTAGAGTCGACATCCCCAATGGGCTTTATCCTCCGGATCTGCAGCTCATAATCCAATTCGTTAACTCTCAAATGGTTGGATTCCATCGCAAAGAAGAGAAACCAGTAAGATAACAGAGTTACGAGAAGTATTTCAGAGGTATGCTTACCCCCACGGTAATTAAAAATTGAATGAAATGGAAACGATAAATTAAGATACGGTAAGATAATTCCAATTCACTCAAGAGCGATAAAAGATATAGAGGGTGAAACGATAACTGAAATAATTCTTCCACACGGTAAATAAGATAACGGTAAATTAGATCAAGATAAGATAAAAGGTAAATAAGATATTTATATATATATATATATATTATATATATATATATATAAGGTACGACAAATAAACAATTATTAAATCTCTCAAATTTTGTTAGATAAATGGTTCAAGTTAATTAATTCGATAAAACAATATGATCAAAATATTGAGGTAATTAAACGATACTGTTCATCAACAGATGATTTAAATTTCCACGGTAATTAAATCTGATTACTAGATATTCGGTACTCAAAACTGGAAGTCCAGTTGCAATCAATTTTTTTTTGTTTTGCTGTGCACCTCCACAGGCCAAATTTAAAGATAAATTCTTCAGCCAATGTGCCAATTTTTGAGCCCTGCGTTGTTAGGCGTCAATTTTGAAGCAATATATTCGAGAGCCCCACATTGGTAGAGCCAATTTTGTAAACGCAAAACCTCTCGAGAGAGATATCTTGTTGGTTAGACAATACACCTCTCTCTCTCACCTGTCTTGGTGATATTGTGCCGATAGGCTGCTCAGTTAGTATCCGGTGGCGTGTGTTCGTTGTTCAATTGGCAGAAGGACTATGCAAGGGCGCCAGGCCTATGGACACACACAGTTAACAAGAAAAACGACAAGATAACGAAAATTTACAATTTATTTATTTAAATACAAATTAATCAATTTTTCTATTAGTTAAGTTGGTAACAGAGAACAAAATTTAAAACAATCGAGGTATATAAAAACTGTTAGAGTGAAGTTACAAACAAAACAATCTATAAATTCCTTACAATATCCTCGGTAGGAATGCCTTTCCGTTGGTGGGTCTGCTGTGCAAGGTCCTGATCCTGGAGCTATATGCCAACTAGCAGCTGGGGTTCCAATAACTCAGGGCGGCCAGGAGTTGCCACTGTCCTACCAGAGGACAAGTCGAATCAGGTAGTAATGCCAGAGTTCTGTTCCCTGGATATGAGGCTAGTGGTTATGTGTCTGGGCACTCTTAGCCCCAGTTGATGGCCTACACGAAAAATTTATTGGCCAATTAGTTATAGCCCTTAGAGTATCGATACTGAATTTTCCCCCTGACTAGTATAGGCGTATATATGCTCTATAGGATCGGTTAGGCGCGTGTATGAGGTGAGGCACCCTACCTTAGTTTTCCCTAACTTCTTCACCCTAAATTTACTATTTGAATACTACCAAAAATGAATGAAAAATACTTTAACTAATAAAGGTAAATTTGAAATGCTTCAAATTCTAGGTAAAAATAGATAACGATAAGACTTAAGGTAAATTGCACCTGCTAGTTATAGTTTCAAATTAATTTAGATTTAAATAACAAATCAATTATTAATTACAGGTAAAATTTAACGGTAAATCAGATATATAAACAACTACGTTTGAGAGCTAATAATTTGTTTAAAGATAACGGTATAAAAAAATATATATTGAAGATCTAATGTGCCTTCTAATCCGACAAACCGTTCGACGACTGAATAAAAGCGAATTTCCTCCAAGATAATGGGAAAATTCAGTGCTCTAAGTTTATGTCAAGGTACGGTACTTTTAAAATGATAAGGTAATAAACGATAAAAATGATTAGTGCATCTATATTCATAAATATAATAAAAAAATCACATGTGAAATCTGGTCATAAACACCTCCCCAAGTTAAACAATTAAAATAAAGAAAACTGGGAGTAGCAAAATGCTTTAGCTCAGAACCTGCTTCGCTCTCTAGTGCAAACTCAGAGAAAGGAAATTAAAAATTTAAATGTGATTTATCTAACAACATATTTAACAAAGCAGACAAGCAACCAAATCTGGGCCAATGACTACTGAAAGACCAGCGAGTGACTTAAAAAAAATTAATATATTTACTGGTATATCTATATGTAAATCAAATTCAATAATATAGAATATATATATATATATATATATATATATATATATATATATATATATATATATGAAATACTGAACGAAATGCAAAAAAAAAAAAATAGAAATTTTAAGTCACTCACATGATCATTCCCAGTTACAGTCCAACTCAGTTGGGAAGCTTCGTCAGCTACTAAATTCAGGCTCACAGGAGACCTCGTCTAGTGGATCAATTTGTCCTTTCCTGATCCTTGGTAGATATCGTCAATCAAACTCTCTAGATTCACCAATACCTAAAAATGCAAAAGAGGCCGGCAATAATTGTTCTCTTTTTCCTTTACTTTATTTATCACGATACGTGTGAAATCTCTAGCAACTAACGATTGCTTATCGATGCCAACTACGTCGCAGATGCAAAGCAAAAAAAAATTAAAAAAAATTAATGAACTACGCAGTTAAGCCACCAATTATTTAGCGTTGCAAGAAAACGCGGTATATCGATATTAAGATGAATATGAGACCAGATTCACCCAAAAATTCTTTCCAAAATTATTAATAGATACGATAAAATATGCACTATAGCCGATAAAAAAACTATAAAAAAATTATTTCGTTAAATCAAACTGTAACGATAAGTTGAATTTGCTTAATTAGAATCAAAGGTACGGTAATAAGGAAAAACGATAAATTAAGCAAATTCTAGCAGATATTTTCATGATAAAGATAAAGAATTTTCCCATTAAAAAATTAAACTCAGAGCGAAATTCTCCCACATACCGTCTTTTCCGGCGGTCGAAAGAAAAGAGGAGCAAAAATCTCCTTCGACAAGCGTTTATCCCACTTGTCCAATGACAAAAGTGGGGAAAGGAAATGACATGTTAAAATTTCAAATTTTATTGAGCGCGAAAGCAGGAATATTAATCCATAGTTGGTCAATACAGGAACTAATACAAGATAATTTCGATAAAGAACAAAGCAAAATTTTACTAATTAAATTATAGATAAAATTTTATTAATGACAGTTTCCTTCTTCCCAACAAAATTATATTAATTCAATATTTCCTGTTTGGAGGGAGGTTACATTAAAATAGCACGTGATGTTCGTTCTGTCAAGACAGCATCGCGCCAAATCAAAGGACAGAGTTGGAATACCTTCCAAACGAATTAACTTTGATTTATCAATTAAAAGCGAAAAAGGGCCATTGCATAAGCGATTAAAATAGGAGTATTTACTTACGTGTTTATTTATTAAGGTAAAGACACTGTTTTATTACGGTAGAACTCAGTTCAGAATACGATATAATTAGAAAAGTGATTTGAAGAATATAAAAGGTAATTTATTAATACGACAAGTGTTAGTAAATATCAATGTAACAGGGAGAACGGCAATTCACCCGTTACAATTTACACCTTGTGTGGGTCGGCGACATTGAAAGGTACAAGGGTGGATTCGTTGATTAAGATTTTCTGATCAGTGATTTCTTGGATGACTACGTTTTTGGGAAATCGTTGTTTGAAGCGTTGGCAGGTTTCAGGTTTAAAAATTAAAAGTCCTGCACCCGTATTGATAAGAAGTTTATAGGTGTTTGAAGAATCAGTAATATAATAAAGATTCTTGGAGTTGACGGAAAGAAGGGGTCATACAGAAAGTTCTGTTCTGGGATGTTGACACTCGGGCTGAAGTCGTCCAGATTCATTGTCTGAATTTGGGTTTGAATTTCTGAAATTTCTTGGTCTGGGAGTTCTGACTGAGTGGGGTCAAATCAAAATTTACTTGAGAAGAATCAGGTTCGTCAGAATAATATTCGTTAAACTGTTCAGTGTTGAAATATTCTGGTTCATCGTTTTTTTCGTAATCATTAGGGTAATATTGTTGTATGTTTCCGTAGTCATTGGGTAAAGGGTTGTATTGAGTTTCGCTTTGGGAATAGTTGTAGTCATTGTGATATGGTCCGAATTGCAGATTGTTCAAGTGAGTCTTTTGTTGTTGGCATTGTTGATGTTTAAAGAAACTCGGGTTGGGTCTGTAATTGCCAGACATTTGGGGTTATCTACTGGTAGATGGACGAAATTGCTGCTGTGAAAATTGTTGACTGGGATTAACATTTGTAGATTGATTAGCAGGTTGATTGGAAAAATGAGGGCGATAATTCGAATAATTCTGATTGGAATTCGGGTTGTGTTGAAATTGTCTTATCCTCAATAAGCATTCATTGCTTAGATGACTCATTCGTTTACAAAATGTGCATTGTTTTGGAGGTGGGACGTTATTTGGTTTACGAGAGGGTTGTTGGAAACTTCTTACCTGAAAATTTCTGGGTTTCTAAATGTGATAGTTGTAGTTCTCGTTTAATTCTGGAAATGGCAGTGAGAATACTGCAGGGGTCGCTAGCGCGAACGAGTTGTCCAATTTTGGGCTCTTAACCCGTGAGGATGCTATTAAGAGCCATTGACTCTGTGCTTGTTTTTCTTTAACAGTTAGGTTTTGTTTGTTTATGGCTGCTAGCATTTTCGCCTGATGCGTCTGAAGTCTAGCAGAAAATGTAAGAGGGGATTCATTCGGGGTTTGCCGCATTCTTTGCAAGTCCTATATAAGAGCCGAGAGATCCCTAGGATGTCCAAAATGATTTTCTAGGAGGGTTTGAATTTCAGCTAGTTGACTCGGGTTTCGCGAATTAATTAACTCAGCCGCTCTACCGTGTAACTTATTTTTGATATGGAGAATTAGCAATACTTGCTGATTATCCGTTGCCATGCTGTAAGCAGTATTACAGGAGCATATGAAAGTATTCAAAAATATCGGATTACTATCATACTCAGGAATTATGGCAAATAGCTCATAGGGTTCTACGGTTGGTGTAGCAGCTTGTCTAGTGGTTGCCATTTTTATAATTGTATAAATTCGCCCAATAAATAAAAATTAAATGTTGAGGTTTTAAATGTAAATGGTAAATATCTAGTTTTTTCAAAATCCAATATCGAGCAATGTTTAATAAAGTAATAACAAATTTGAAATAGGAATGTATAAATGGTAAATAAACTTGAAATAATGTTTCAAACACTTCGAAATATGTAAGTCAAAGTAATGGAAATAAAATAATATGATTATATAAAATATATAGTTTCAAAATTATTTAGGAAAGGTAAGGTTATGAGGAATAAAATATTATATAAATGAAAGTACTGGTGGTCATTCAAAATTAAATCAAAATAAAAAATAGTTACTTTATGATTCTTACGTTATTATTCCTCGCATCGGACTGTTCTGTGTCTGGAATATCCTACTGACTGCGCCAATTTTATATTCACTTTGATTCAAATCACATTTTAAAAAAGATTATTTATTTAAAACATACAAAATCAAAATTTAAACAATTAATTACTTGAAAATACTTAATACTATAAGTGATAATATTTGAATGACAACACGAGATCGTTTCCAGTTGCTTTTATAACAATGACAAAAGTGCTGATGCAAGTCAGCGATTTTACTGGGTAAACGGGCTCGTGTAGGTTTCCGGGAAGTTGTTTGCATATAATTCGAGATGAAATTTGATATATTTGATGATAAGTCACGTACGCTTTAAATTCCGTTGACTTCTCGACTCTGTGAACTAAGTGCTGATATATTTTGCATATAACAATTGCCCTGCATTTTTGATAAGGTATTGCATAGTAAAATGCTACGGTTTATCATTATTGTGTTGTAAACTGAAGGAGACAGCAGAACAACAGCCGCCCACCAGTTTACTGGTGGAACGACACGATCTCACAACACCGACGAGAGTGTCTCAAAGCACGAAGGCTGCATCAACGAGCACGGAGACGCGACAGGGTCACAACAGAAGAACTAAGGCTCGACTATGAGATCAAAAGACAACAACTACGAAGAGCCATTCTCTCAAGCAAGAGATCCTACTGGAAGGAGTTGTGTGACGAAGTTAATCAAGATCCATGGGGAAAACCGTATAAAATCGTGATGCATAAAATTAAGGCCCCTCCCATGACATCAACGAACTGCCCCGAATCATTGCACCGCATTGTCACTCACCTGTTTCCTGCGAAGCCTGAGCTACCCGCTTATCCTTCGTGGCAGGTGAGGGACGAAGATATACCATCAGTGACTATGAATGAGCTGATGGGCGCGTGCAACTGGCTCCAAAACGGTAAGGCTCCCGGTCCAGATGGCATACCTAACATCGCGCTAAAATGCGCCATAGCCAATAGGCCCGACATGTTTCTACACATGTATGAGACCTGCCTAAAGCAGGGGGTTTTCCCGACTAAGTGGAAAAAGCAGAGGCTTGTGCTCCTCCCTAAAGCGGGAAAGAAACCTCCCGACGAACCGTCATCATATCGTCCCCTCTGTATGTTGGACTCTGCGGGAAAACTCCTTGAAAGGATAATAGCAGATAGGCTGGAGCCCTACGTTGAGCCGAAACTTTCCACCAACCAATTCGGGTTCAGAAAGGGGAGATCAACCATCGATGCCGTGAAACTCGTTACCAACATCGCCAGAGAGGCTATCTCGGGAAAGAGATGGAGAAGAGGTGGAAAAAAGTACTGTCTAATAGCCACCCTGGATATCAAGAACGCCTTTAACTCGGCCCGCTGGGACCGCATTTTGGAGGCTCTTGCCAGGATGGAAGTTCCGCAGTACTTGCGCAGAATGGTTTCAGCGTATTTCAAGGACCGCATCTTGTTGTACCATACTGAAAATGGGCAAGTAAAACTATAAGATCACAGGAGGTGTACCTCAGGGCTCTGTCCTTGGCCCCCTCTTATGGAACGTAATGTACAACGACCTGCTCCTGCTCGGTCTGCCTGAGGGCGTCAGGCTAGTGGCATTCGCCGATGATGTGGTATTGATCATAGTGCGCAAGCACATAGAGGAGATACAAACAACCTTCTCATTCGCTATAGCCACAATTCAGCATTGGATGCTCGCAGCTGACTTGAGTTTAGCAGAACAAAAGACCGAAACACTTCTTGTTAGCGGTCGAAAGGCAAGGGAAACCATCACCCTCAAAATAGGCGACATCTACATACAGTCGCAGCCCTTCATCAGCTATTTGGGGGTGCTCCTGGACACACGGCTCAACTTCAAAGAGCACATAATCGCGGCCAGCAAGAAAGCAGCTGGGGTACAGGGGGCATTATCTAGAATAATGCCGAATGTCGGAGGCCCTAGACAGATAAGAAGACAGCTACTGGCAACAGTAACTACTTCTGTTTTGTTGTACGGGGCACCGGTATGGGAGAAATCGCTCGAGCTACCATCGTACCGCCGGAAAATGAAATCAGTCCAGCGGTTCTCAGCGATTCGAGTGGCATCATCCTACCGCACTGTGTCTTACCAGGCGGTGAGTGTGATTGCCTCTACCCTACCAATCGACATCCTGGCTGCAGAAAGGGGACGGCTTTATCGCAGAAAGTTAGAGAAAAACCAACCGACAGGAAACAGCGATGAAAGAGCCATGAGTCTAGGGCAATGGCAGGAGAGGTGGGACAGCTCTACTAAAGGCCGGTGGACATATCGATTAATACCTAACATCAGTCGTTGGGTCAACCGCCAGCATGGGGAGGTTGGGTTCTACATCACTCAACTCCTGACTGGACATGGATGCTTTCGAGCATACCTGACAGGTTCAGGAGGGCAAACTCCCCAAACTGCCCACACTGTACGGACGTGGTAGAGGACGCGGAACACGTGTTCTTCTCCTGCCCCCGGTTTCAGGATCAACGTGCTGAAGTGGAGAGGATTCTGGAGACTAATATCGTCCCAGAACAATTAGTAGAAGGCATGCTGAAGGGCCCCCAAGCCTGGAACTTGGTATCAGATTACGTGAAGACTATCCTCAAAGAACTCCGCGATACGTTCGAGGAGTAGGCTTTAGAAGCTTTCAATGTAAGAGCAGTAAACATCTGCAATGAACCACCCTTGCGAAGTAGTATTGAGTAAGAGTGCCGCAAGGGACCATGGTTGTAGGAGAAAGAGGTTAGGGTTTTAGCGGGTATACGGTATACTGGTTTCAATGCAACGATTTACTCTTGCTTTGAAGTCATTGCATCGGGAGTCCCGCACGACGGCTAGCACGTGCTAGCTAAGTACGCAATGTATTTCCCCCCTCTTCGGATAAAAAAAAAAAACACACACACACACACACACACACAAACAAACAGGATTAAATTGAGAAAAAGTTGCGTATTTTAGAGTACATTGGTACATTTCAACAAAAACTACCCTTCTCAAGTTATACATGGAAAACAATGTATTTCTTTGTTTTTGCCTCTAACACTTTTGTTTCTAAAAATTTCTAAAAATGGTGAACGAAAATTTCTTTAAATACATTGATATCTAATATGTTGAGTTTTATACAACATTTTGGGAGAAAAACTAATCCTTTGAGAAAACATTTCAGTACGGCCTTGCGTATAGCCTCAATAGTCTAATTATATCATTTTTACATGGCAAGAAAATCTATAAACTTTTCCACATGTTTATTTTTCTTGATAAAACGATGTAAATAGAAAAATCAAAATTATCTAGAAAATTCAGAATTTTGTAAATCAAGTAAATATTGGTAAAATCTGAATAGTCATGAGTTTGCCTTGATAACGTCTGAACTAAAAGTACTAATGGGAACCTGGGAATAGAAAAGTTGTTGGAAACCGCAAGATCTAACGAATAAAATTGGCAAATTTGTAAAACTTGCTTATCTTTGCTTGAAAATTACAAAAAATCAAATTTTTGCATTAATTAATTACGTCTATGGAACAGCAATTGTGGCGTAACATTTTGGAAATAGATGGCTATTGACTTTCTAAATTAACGCAAACAATTTCCTAATAAAAAAATAAAGTCTATAAATTACATATTCTGGATCATTAAATTTACCATCGCACAGAATTACGAAAATTGCGTTGAAAAATAGTAGCTTTAAACATTAAAAAAAATCACAGAGGCAAAACTTGCATAGGGGAGACCGGGTATGGTTGACTAACGGGTTGGTTGTCACAGCAGCCATAACAGAAAATTGAACAACATAATCAGTTCGTTCGACTGCGTGGAAGAAGCGTGAGAGATATATCTCTCTTCCTATAGTTCCTACTGCTCTTCAGTCACTTTGAATTGCCTTAAAAGAGACACGCACGTTCATATTTTTGACATATTGAAAGTAATTTTTTGTGCGTCTGTATCGACTTTCGTAAGTATACTAAAATTTTGCTTACTAATGTAAGTTTTTGTTTATTTATGATATTAAGTATGTGTTTCATGATACTGTTATGACTATGTGTTGTTTAAAGTCTTTGATTTAAACTGATTTTGGGAGTTTATTTTCTAAAACATGATGTGGGGTAGATTCTCACAATTTGACAGGAGCTGGTAGTCACTTGTGACAACATACCACAATATATGTGTGTTGGCTTTTTTGTTGGCTTGTTGGGCTTTTGCTACATAAAAGTTTGGCTGTTTCAGATCTGTTCATAAAAATTCCACGGCATCATATAAGAAAGAGCTCTCGAGGCTTAATATCACCAGAACTGAAGCGGTGGGCTGCAAGAGAAGTAAACAACCACGAAAAATCCATAAGGTCTGTTGGGAAGGATTTTGGTATTGTAAAAAATTTACTACCGACAGATTGTTAGCCATGAACAGGAAGAAGAATTGGAAAATTTGCTTTAACTTTTTATCTCGGGTTGGCACCCAAGAATATTAGGAAAATAGCGTTCGATCTTGCTTTCTCCAATAACTTGAAAGTTCCAAGGTTTTGGGACATTCTCACCGCAAGATTTAAAGACTCTACCAATAGCAACTCCACGAAATTCGCAGCGAGCTGATAGAAGGAAATCTAAATGAGCAATTCTAACAGTTACACTCCACAGACCTATTTAGAACAGAAAAAAAAAGAACCAGAAGAGAAGAAGAAGGCAGTCTGGAAACGTTTGTTGAGTAAAAATAAGGTAAGGAATATCGTTATTAACTGGTAGAAAATTAAAAAGAAAGCATCTGACGACGACAAAGGCGAGAAAGAAAATGAAGAGTTTTGCTTGATCTGCCTGTCTCCATACTCTGCTAGCAAGTATAGGGAAGTTTATATTCAGTGCCCAGATTGAAAGTTTTGGGGTCACGAGGCATGCACACCTGAACTACTATATTATATTTGCCATAATTGTGATTCTGAATATTCGGACTTATATTTTAGACAAACTAAATATAATTTTGTGGGAGTAAGTATTTTTAATTAAAAAATAAGTATTATATTTTAATGTGTGGTCGTGTTGATAGCTACCATTTAATTTACTATGTGACAATTTATCCGAGGCACTGTGACAACCATAACTGACACAGGGTTAAAAGTCACACTTGCCTTTATTCACAAAAACTGTAATATTTCCTCAATGAATAAAGTTAGAAATTAACTATTTATTTATATTCAGACTAGCATAATTACACTATCAACTGATATATAAATGTCATTCCGTAACTTAGAACATAAGTAGTAAAAATGCAAAATAAAAAAAACTGACTTTCATGCCCGGTCTCCCCTAATTTTGCAACAAGACAGCCGTAAATCGGTTTCATTCTTCAATGTTTTTATTTTGTAACTTGCAACGTTTGCAGTGGCATTCGATAGAACAAACTATTACTCACAAATTTTATGTGTTCATGTTTTTACTGTTTCGAAGTTAGTAACGAGAAACTTTGATTTTTCTCATTTCTCGATTTTTTTGTTAATTTACAAACAAAAATGATCCAATTGTACTACTTAGGCTTAGTGTGTATAACTAGTAGGTTTTAATAATTTTTTTCCTCAACCATTTGATATGTTTTAGAATAAAATTATATATTTTTTGCTTAAAACAAAATATAGCATTTTTTGTTTTCCTGTACTGTAACACATAAAACTCTCGGTATCCCAAACATCGGTATTTCCCAGTAAACTTGTAAATAAGTGATAAAGTCCGTGTTAAAAATCTAACGGACAGAGACTTCAACATTTGTGTCTTACAGTCTTGTGCCGGACAATTTTTCAAACTATTTTACGTTTATATCTGTGTTGCATGTGCATAGTGCAATAAAGTGAAATCTTTGTTCAGCCTAATCCCAAATCGCAAATCCCCTGACTCCTGCTGTTAAGGGTTATCGTCCGGAACTGAACCGTTTAAATATGCCTCAATTACAATGCGGGTGTTGCAATAAAACCAGAGAAGAATCCGAGTTTGATAGCTGCTCATTATGCAAGAAGACCTATTTTTATATATGCGCTAAATTGTCGACCACTGAACTTAAATCCGTTAAAAATGAGCCTAATATAAGGTTTACTTGTGTCAGCTATATTTAGCTGGGAGATGATATAAACGCATTGAAAAAGAAATTATTATTACTACAAAGTAAAATAAAAAAACTTGAAACACCCGTGAACAATACTAACGCTAATCCTAGTGAAGCCATGAAATATGAAGAAATAGTACAGGAAATAACCGACAGAAACTCACGAAAACACAATTAATAATCTATGGTCTCACAGAGACTAGTAAACCCGACAAACATGAAAAGGAACAGAAAGATAAATGTCAAACACGTAATATTTTTGGTCATTTATCGACCACCGCTGACACTAGTCGAAATCCCATCAGATTAGGAAAGTTTGATACAACCAGGACCAGACCACAACCCATTGAGGTATCATTCGATAATGTCGAGCTGGTTCACTTATATATTCGCAATGCTGCCAAATTAAAATCTACCACCAAATACAAAAGTTTAACTGTTTCCTACGATCATACTCCCAGGCAAGTTAATTACTATAAAAAACTAAAAGCAGAACTTGTAGATCGCATGACAAGCGGAGAAAAATTAAAAATAAAGTACTTGCGTGGAATTCCAACCTTGGTGAATTCGGAAAACTGATTGCACCCAACAAGAAAAAAGAATTATAGCTGTTACTTCCAAAACATACGAGGTTTAAATTCCAAAGTCAACGAACTTTACGAGTCTGTTAGTTTAGGTGAATACGACTTTATAGCTTTAGTGGAAACATGGTTATTCGAAAGAGTTCTTGACTCGGTACTATTTCCGTGTGTGTATAGTGTTTATTGGTGCGATCGAGACTTTCAAGCTATTGGAATGAGCCGTGGAGGAGCTTTGCTATCATGTAAAAATAACATAAATGTAGTATCCCTAGACTTAAACTTTATTAGGAACGAATTCTTGACAATCGACATTGTAGGTGTTAAATGTCCCCCTACCACAGTTTCTCTATTTATATATTTATTTCAGGAATTGATTTTGAACTATTTCTAGAACAAGTGAGTCAAATTATTGTTCGGCAGACTAAACTTATTATAGTAGGTGATTTTAACATTAGTAATTACGTTTACAAAATTAATAATGATTCTCACTCAAAAGTTTAAACAACTTTTTAGATTTGATTAATACTATCTAGTCAAATTCACTTTTGTTTTTAGACTTAGTCATATCAAATCTTCCATGTTTGACCTCTCGAGAATAAGTACCGCTGCTCAAAGAAGGCTTATTCCACCCTTCTTTAAACATATCATTTAGCATAGAATCCAAAAATAATATGTCATCGCTAATCCAGGGTCGCAGACATATAATTTTAAAAAAGATTTGTTTACAAGTCTATATAATGAACTTATTTACACTGATTGGTTACTTTTGGAACAACGGAACGACATCAATACAACTTGTGAAGCATTCTATGAAAAACTGTACAATATTGTTGACAAATACGTTCCCAAATATAAGTCTTTCATATACCAGTTCCCATCTTGGTATTCTAACGAAATTAAATTTAATATTAAAATAAAATAGTACTATCAAAAAAAAAAAATATCATCTCCAAAAAAGTGATTACTATTACAGTGAGTTTTCTAGGCTAAGACGTCTTGATAAATCACAGATAAATCAAGCTTATAAATTCTACAATCTCTCCTCTGAAAATAATTTAATTTCAGATTCAAGGAAATTTTGGTCTTATATCCAACTTAAGAAAAGATTTACTAGAATTCCTGGAACAATGACCCTTAATAATGTCCCGCTTGGTAGCCCCAATCAAATAGTCAATGGTTTCGCAGAATAGGTCAAAAGCGTATTTGTCCCCCTAATCAACCCCTAGAAGCTTCTGAAATTAATTCCACACTTATTCAATTGCCTAAATTAACGGATATTCTAACGGTAATCAAAAAACGTCCAATCAAATTGAAATCTGGAAATGACAAAATACCAAGTTTTTTAATTAAAGATTGTGTTCATGTCCTAGCTTATCCACTTTTAGTTATCTTCAATAAAATACTTGAACCATATACTTTTCCTAACTGTTGGAAAGTGGCTCGTGTATGTCCTATCCTTAAAAACGGAAATCCAGCGGACCTAACTAACTATAGACGTATAACTATTGTGAGCAACTTTGCGAATGTTTTTGAGATCTGTCTACAATGTTATCTGCCCTCAAATACTGAATCTTATTTCTCCATTTCAGCACGGTTTTATGCAAAATCGATCTACAACGACTAACCTTATTGAATTTACTTAATTTGTTGCAGAAGAAATGGACCAGTTGGATGAAATGTCACAGACTTTTCTAAGACCTTCGATAAAATTTTGGTTTTACGAACTATGCGCACTACTGACGTTGTATTTATCGCACAGAGAACAGTATGTGTCATAGAACGGTTTTAAATCAATTAATTTTATTGCTACTTCAGGCGTCCCGCAAGGTTCCAACCTAGAACCGTTGTTGTTTCTTATTTTCATTAACGATATTTTACTTGAACTGTACTGCCAGAGTAAAGTTATACTTAGCAATAAATTCGGCTGAAGATTGTCAGTTATTACAAACACAATTAAATAAATTAGATGCATGGTGTAATTCAAACATGTTACGAGAATTCATCCGACAGCTGGTGAAATCGGCCATCAAACAATTCGTGGAAGGGACATTATTCCGATAAATTCTGGGAATCTGAAATGTTTGTCTCTCAACAGGCGGACTGCTGCCGTTACTGGGAATTCCCTTAAAGCTTCCAGAACATGAAAGAGTTTCCTGATGGTTCGTGGACGTACCAGACAATTCCAAGATGAATATATAAATATGAACAGCTGGCGATAGGAGGCATTCAGTTTTCGGCGGTCGTATTGTACAGTTAAGATAAAATGTAAATAGTAGTTTCTGTGAATATAAATTTAGTGAGTGAGTTGGACTGTGTTTTTAAATAAATCCAAGAACTGAACTGAACCCGAGTGTGAAAATAAAAATATAACAATATTAAAATGCAAAGTCTGCTCATATACTAGTAAGATTGATCTCATTCACTTTGCTAACTAACTCAGAGATACTCCACTAAATATATGCGAGGAAATGAAAGACCTTGGTGTTCCATATAGCAGCAAATTGGATTTTTCTAATCACTTTTCTGTCATGAACTCCTCATCCATGAAAGTCTTGGGTTGCATAATCAGAAACTGTGGAGTTTTCACAAACTTAGAAGCAATAAAAACACTTTTCTTTAGTCTCATTCGTACCAACCTGGAACAGGCGTCTTTTGTGTGGAGCCCCTTTTATAACAATCACCAGAGCACATTGGAAAGCGTGCAGAGAAAGTTTTTGAAATTTCTGTCTTTCAGGTCTAGTGGTACCGATGATCAAAAATATCTACTTGTGAGCTTAGGCGTTCAGTCCCTCGAACATCGAAGAATTAATACCAACATAAGTTTTTTATACAAATTTCTTCAAAACCGAGTTGATGTACCAACCTTGTTGGAAAGATTTAATTTTGGGGTCATAACTCTTGCAGAGGTCATGCTTTCTATATAAATCAATCCCGGACAAATCTCCAGTAAAAGATAATATTTTTACATTTGAAATGTATAAGAAAATGACAATGTCAAATTAAAATTTGCAGAGAAATTGATTACTTTGGAAATTATTAAAAAAGAAGGCTGCAAATTGTTGGACAAATAAATGTTTAATACCAAGTTAGTGAAAATGAATTAACCAAGATTAGAATTAGAGTGATTAGATTTTGAAATTTTCTTATCGATTTCAAGCAAATTGCAATATATAACGTTAAGGTTTAACAGATCAGTTTTTTTATTTATATTTTCATCAAAGCTATTAATATATACCATCTCCAAATTTTTTTTTATGAATTTCGCTCTATTGCAAGGATGCTGGCGTTGTCAAAGTTTGCTGTATAGCAATTATTAATACAATGACTAGTTAAAACCGAAGAATCTTTGTTCAATCTTATATCTCTTTTGTGAGAAATTATTCGGTCTTTAAGTCTTCTTGAAGTTTGTCCAATATAGGTGGCTGGACAATTGGTACAATTAATTTTATATATTACATTCGATTGGAAAAATTTTGGGATCTTTAACTTTACTAAACAAATCATTAACAGTTTTAAGGGACTTGTGAAAAAATTTAATATTAGGTTGATTATTGAAAATCTTCAAAATCTTGGGGGTGATCCCTTTAAGGTAAGGAAGTGACACCTATACGTAATTGGAATTTTGTAAATTTGTATCATTGCTTACATTAGAATTGTTATTTAATAAGGGATTAATTGATATCTGATTTCTATGTGTAAATCTTTCGACGGCTAGAATTTGTGGATTATTGAATAATAATTTATTTAACAATTAGGGATGATAAGAATTATCTAAGAATAACTGAAACAATTTTTTTAAGTTTTTATCAATAAAAGCTGGATGACAAATTTTTAAAATTCTACTTTTCATCTCATTAACAAGGTTAATTTTCATTTTGAACGGATGGTTAGAGTAGAAATTCATATACCTCCCCGAGCTTGTCGGTTTTCTGTACCAGTCCAACTTAAGGGTGTTATCGTCTCTAAAAACTCTTATATCAAGGAAAGGTACGCTACAATTCTGGTCTTTAATGGTGAATTTCAGAAAGCGATTATATCCATTAAAAATGCGTAAAAGGTCTAAATTACTACCAAAAGTGATTCCGCAAATAATATCGTCTACATATTTCTTTAAAAACTTGACTTCAAATTCAAGTCTAGAAACACAATCGTCAATAAGATTATCTACTACGTATTGTAATAAAATGGGAGACAACTTAGAGCCCATTGGACAGCCGAAAATAGGTTGTCTCCCATTTGATCACAATACGTAATGGATGATCTTATTGACGATTGTGTTTCTATACTTGAATTTGAAGTCAAGTTTTTAAAGAAATATGTAGACGATATTATTTGCGGAATCCCTTTTGGTAGTAATTTAGACCTTTTACGCATTTTTAATGAATATACTCGCTTTCTTAAATTCACCATTGAAGGAGAAGACCATAATTGTAGCGTACCTTTCCTTGATACAAGAGTTTTTAGAGACGATAACACCCTTAAGTTGGACTGGTACAGAAAACCAACAAGCTCAGGGAAGGTATATGAATTTCTACTCTAACCATCCGTTCAAAATGAAAATTAATCTTGTTAATGAGATGAAAAGTAGAATTTTAAAAATTTGTCATCCAACTTTTATTGATAAAAAAAATTGTTTCAATTATTTTTAGATAATTCTTATTCTCCCAAATTGTTAAATAAATTATTATTCAATAATACACAAATTCAAGCCGTCGAAAGATTTACAGATAGAAATCAGATACCAATTAATCCCTTATTAAATAACAATTCTAATGTAAGCAATGATACACATTTACAAAATTCCAATTACGTATATGTTTCTCTTCCTTACCTTAAAGAGATCACCCCCAAGATCTTGAAGATTTTCAATAATCAACCTAATATTAAATTTTCTCACAAGTCCCTTAGAACTGTTAATGATTTGTTCACTAAAGTTAAAAAAAATTTCCAATCGAATGAAATATATAAAATTAATGGTAACACTTGTCCAGGGACCTATATTGGACAAACTTCAAGAAGACTTAAAGTCCGAATAACTTTTCACAAAAGCGATATAAGATTGAACAAAGATTCTTCGGCTTTAACTAGTCATTGTATTGATAATTGCCATAAAGCAAACTTTGACAACGCCAGCATCCTTACAATAGAGCGAAATTAATTTAAAAATTTTTTTTGAGATGGTATATATTAATAGCTTTGACGATAATATAAATAAAAAAACTGATCTGTTAAACCTTAACGTTGTATATTGCAATTTGCTTGAAATCAATAACAAAATCTAATCACTCTAACTCTAATCTTGGTTAATTCATTTTCACTAACTTGGTATTAAACATTTTTTTGTCCAACAATTTGCAGCCTTCTTTTTTAATAATTTCCATAGAAATCAACTTCTCTGTAAATTTCAATTTGACATTGTCATTTTCTTATACATTTGAAATGTAAAAATGTTATCTTTTACTGGATAACCTTTCCAATGTTCAAATTGTGCTGTACAGTTAATTCTAAATTCAATCTCAACTAACGAAAGTTTTCATTACATATTAACTTAATATTATAATTCAACTTTTGTGTTAATTGTTGTTTTTGAGAACGCGTAGGTAGGAGCAAAATAATATAAAATTCAGGTGTTGGTTTTTTGGAAAAACGCTCGGGCCCTTCGGGTTTTTTTTTGGACTGCAGTTTTTCTGATTATAAACTCTTTTATACGGTTTGTGCCAGGAATAAATTGCGACCATAAAGTTCATTTTTTCAAATGAAGACATTTGCTTTTTATTTTATTTTGAATTCGGCATTGAATTCTAAGTATTTTTCATGTACAATGTCCTATCCCGAAAGTTAACAGTTATTAAAAAAATACAATTCTTTTAAAATTGAAAAAAATATATCAAATTCTCATATTAAATGTTTAAATTGTTGACCATTAACTTCCTCACAATATCTAAGACGGTTTTCAAATTCTCGTAATACTTCATTTGGCGTTTGTGGTAGGATTCGTTGTATTTCGGCCCTAATTCTATTCTTTAATTCCTCGAAATTTTCCGGCTTATCGAAGTAGACTTTCGATTTCACCATTCGATATTACCTCTCCATCCGATCTATTTATTTGGGAAAATATTGTCAAGATAATCTCGCAGTTCGCGAATAGTGCGGGGGCGCTCCATCCTTTTGAAACCATACCGAATCGGCCAATATATTGGGGTTTTCGCCATTCGGGTAAAGTTCTGTTAAACAGGGTATTATGTCATTTTGTAATAGGTCTAAATACTTTTCCGAGGCAAGTGTTCCCTCCATAAAAAATGACCCACAATTGAAGTACCCACAATGCCGGCCCATACCTTAACTTTCTTAGAAATCTGTGTATGACTTTCCATAATCCAATGTGGGTTTTCTGATGCCCAATAACGAAAATTTTGCCTATTTACTGAACCATTTAAAGAAAATGTTGCCTCGTCGAAAAAAACTATCTTACTTGAAAAGTGCGGGTTGGCACTCTCTAGTCCAAATCATCGACAGTAAGTTCCTGAACTAAATAAACTTTGTATGGGTGCCATTTATTTCTATGCAAGCATTTTAGAACAGAAGATTTACTTATTGACTGTTCTGCTGCTATATGTTTAGTGGATTTGTGAGGATTTTTTTTGTAATTGGCTCTTATTAAACAATTCGCAAACTTCAGCTTGTGTTCGAATTCTGTCGCCATATCCAACCATCGTCCAAATTTCTATTCGCTGCTTTTCAGTTAAACGCGCCATACTTTGAAAATTTGCAACTCCACTTGACAACTACTTATTTGACCTAAAATTATAGTACAATATCTATGGAACTAAACAAGTGTTAAAAATTCCAGCATTAAAAAAACGGGTTTCCATTCATGCGACTAAAATATCGCCAACAATCATAAAAACCAGACGTAAATAACTAGCTTCAAACAATCAAACCCCCTAATTTTTTTAATAACTGTTAATTTTCGGTATAGGACATTGTTCATGAAAAATACTTGGAATTGAATGAAGAATTCAAAAATAAAATAAAAAACAAAGTTTTCATTTGAAAAAATGAAGTTGATGGTCGCAATTTATTTCTGACCTACCCTGTATAAATGAGTGTATCATCACAAAAACCGCAGTCCAAAAAAAAACCGATGTGTCCGAGCGTTTTTCCAAAAAGTCCTTAACTTGTATTTTAAATGAATTTGTTCCAACACACGTGTCTTCACTGTATATGTGAAGAAATAATTATCCAGGAATAAATCTATTCGTGAGTATGAATAATGTTTGAAACACACTGATATTTTGCCAAAGCCTCACTTGGCATTCTCAATTGCGGTTGTCGTCAATGTATTAATTTTATTTTGTTCTATTTCTCCTTGTTCTGTCCCAATACCGTGCTTGTACAACTTAATTTTATTCCCAACTTTCTTGCAATAAAATCATTTTTCATGTTCTTTGTTGTGCTTCTCTTTGCAAGCTTTCTTATCGTTAAAAATTTTATTACACATATAGCATTTTAATTTACAAATATTTCCTTTATTTAACAAAGCAACAATTTCCTTCTTCAAAATTTACAATTCTTTCCTATTCTTACAACAAATATTTTCAACTAAGTAGTCAATTGTTTTCGTTGTTTAGCAACTGGTTCCTACCCTGGTATACTATTTTTAAATTGTTCTGGAAAGATTATTTCATTTTAGACCTAAATCTTTTAACTGACTATTCAATACTAACACTTTTGATAAAAATACATTTAGATTTAAACCTTTTTCGTATTTAAATGAAAAGAAACGTTACTTATATTTACCAAACTTCTACTTAGTTACATATGTAATATGTATTAATAATTAGATTTATGCGAGCATCTCTGTTACATGATTGTAACATATATGATAACATAAAAAATATTCATGTTTTTAAGTAACCACTTCGCTATAAATCTTGTACTAGACATGAGCTGTAACTTACAGTATGCTTTAGAACTATAGAAAATATTACCAGTAGTAAAAGATAAAATAATATAATAATTTAAGGCTACTTTTAACGACATTGCTTTAGAGACGGCAGAAAATAAATGGCTCCAGGGTTGTGGCAAGCTATTTACTACTTTTAAGTGTAAAGAGAAAAGGTTTCAACTAAATCTTAGAAGGGCACTAATAATGTAGAATTTTTGAAATTATCTCTGTTAAACTACACTTTTAAAAGAACTGTTTATTTTTATATATCTGAGAATTCTAAATGATCGTACAATAAGTTTCAAACTAATAGTAAATAAATTGAATAATGAAAAATGTTTATTTTTAGTAATAGTACTAAATTATTAATAAAAATTAAAAATAAAATAAGTCGCTAAACTATTGTTAAATTGAGTGATAAGCTTTACTTAAACTAAAAACTTAATGAAGCACGCATCAACAAATACAGTCAAACACAATTACATCTACCGAAAACCAAACAGTTTAAATTTTATAATTTGTGAAAGGCTCAGTAGGTATATATTTATTACATGAAAAGTTATTGCTGCAGGTTCGAATTGCAACTGATATCCATATTAATGAAATCTTTCTTCAACGACGTTAACAACTTCATAATATAACTCTATTCATAAACTTTCAATTTGATTTTAGGGTTTTCATACATCATAAGTCAAATAATAGATATTTTCTAAATTCTGTATTTCGTAACTGACATTTCAGTCAAGCTAAACATTATTTGCTCTTAGTTATTGTACAATCAATCAAATATTATCTCTTTATATTTTAGTAGAGATATAAAAATTATTACTGGCAATTTGCGATTCATCAAGCTATCACGCCTATTCTCCCATATATAAGTTACAAATATCTATGTTGTCAATGACCATATTTTCTGGTATCACTAGACATTTATATATAGATATTTATGAAGAAAGTTTATGTGTCATTTCTTGACCTTTACCGATGTTTGCATTTATTGTTTCGATTTTCTCTAAAACATTTGTTGTTACAAAATGCTTTCTTAGTGCACCTCTACATTCTGGTCCGAATGAACCGTGTAAATTTCAAGACATCTTTTTTATGAACTGATCTATTGAGCAACCATGACTTTACACTTTATGCCATTTAGTTATGTTGGCCCCGATTAGATACATCTTCGCCCCAATGAGGTTCTAGTTAATATGGTTGGACAATTTTTAACCTTGTCCTTGGGTTGCGTTAGTCCTGTTGAGAAATTCATAGGATTCATAACTTGAGGGTAATCGGTTTTGGCAACTTGCCCTTCGTCCTATGAGAAATCTGACACCAAATCTTATAATTTTTGTGGAAATTCGGGCGCATGCATGTGCGTTTAAGTCATACCAGGTTTTCATTCTGGTATTTGTAGCAAGTCTGGACATTTTTGTCAGTCTGTGGGTGGCCGGTAGTGTTCCGCTAAACTGTTCGTCAAAATCATTATTTTTCGTAGAAATGGCATTTAGCGCCTGAAAAGACAAGTTACATGGGTCTGTTATTATCTTTACCAACAAAATGTGAGCTTGTGTTAACTGTATTGCTGTTATTTATTTATTAAACAGAAAGTCGCAGCTTTAAAATTAAGCAACAGCACACTACTACAGTGATTATGCATATGTAAATATGGCAAAAGCTTGTATAACCTAAAAACTAATTATAAACAAAGAGCACATATGCAAAATATTGTTATCAATACTAAATTCGGGTTGAATTGTTCAACAGTATATTTAGAGTATTCATACATTGTGAGATAGGAATAAACGAGGAAGCACAAATAAATATCGCATACTAAAACTTAAAACAATTTAAAGTTTTTAATTTAAAAGATTGAAATGATACTTTAAAAACGTCAACGTTGTTAAAATATTTATATATAGCATTTGCGAAATTTTTGCCATAACTAGTGTTAAATCTTTGAGTATAGAAAAGAAGGATAGATAGAAATTGTGTAAATCTGTCGCACACTCAGGTGAATATTGTAAAGAAGGAATTAACAATCTATTTTTCTATTAACTATTTTAAATAGTATCTGAAGTTTAAATGAAAAGTAGTGTTGTTCTGTAGCTTTTCAATACTAGAAACATATTTTTAACATAATGTGGATTCTATACAGTACCAGCAAACTCTAGATGACTTCTAACTAATGAATTATAAAGGATAATTAGAGGCCTTTGCTGTCTAAAGGACCTATTAATAAGCAGAAAGAATCCTAAATTTTTCCTTGCTTCCCTAAGAATTTCATCAATATATAAGTGAAATTTATTTTGATTGTAGAAAAACGATTTACTTTGTTTTATATCACTAATTTATTTATTTATTTTTTAATAAATAAACATAAAAACCGTGACTAGTTTTGACAATATATATATGAATGACCATTCATGAATTTGTTTCCGTTTGAAAATGACATAGTATTATCGAAACTAGTCACGGTTTTTATGTTTATTTATTAAAAAATAAATAAGTAAATTAGTGACATAAAACAAAGTAATTCGTTTTTCTACAATCATAATGATAGTATATCACAAAGTAATGGCTTCCACCATCAACTATATGAAATTTATTTTTTCTTCAAGTAACACTCCTAAATCTCTAACAGCATTTACATTCTGTAGATCAACTCCGTTGATATTGTACTGCTGCTCAGAATAAATGCTTAATAAAAAAAATAATTGGAAATATTTACTGTTAAACTGTTTAAACTACAATTTATTTATAGAGCCAACGTAAGTCGAATTGAAGCTCTACACTGTCAGTAATTGTCCTAAGAGCTTTGAAAATTTTAATATCATGTGCGTATAGTGAAATGTCACAGTGGTGAAAAAATCGCTTATGTCATTTTCAATTGCAGAAAACAGTAAAGGCCCTAAATATAAGCCTTAAGGCACACCAGAAGTTACTTCTACATATGAGGATGTACATGAATTAACCGTAACATACTAATTATCACTAGATAAATAAGACATAAGCCATTGCAGAACGTTTGCCATCTATGCCGATATATTGTAGGTTAACAAATAAAGTTGGAATATGAAGGGTATAAAATGCTTTAGAAAATTTGGAATACACGGCATCCACCCGTGCTTTTGGCACTAGAGTCTGAATTATATATTGTACAAACATGTAAGATTAGTGTCCCCTGGTCGGCCACGGAAAAAACTATGGTGATTCTGAATAAGTACTTCTTTGAATTCAAAAAATAAAGTATCGAGTGTGATAGCTTAAAATGTTTTACCACGAACGAAAAGCAAACCATACTTTTATTTATATTATTGAAAACAGGAAATATGTAGTAATTTTTCCATAAAGTTGGGTATGTTATATCATCAAAAAGATTTCTGATGAGGTATGGAAAGTGGTTTACTAATTGAATGCTTGCATAGTTAAAAAAAAATGCAGGCAAACCCTCTGGTCCAGTACCCTTGTCAAGTTTATTAATAGCTTGTAGTACTTGCACACACCCTTTGCGCTAGCCCAGGATCTGGATTTGCCCTTCAGAAAATTACTGAGGACACTTCCAGCTCCCTTGCCATCCACCCCATGAGAGTTAACTTTGGTCCTCACGCTAACGCAGTTTTCCTTCTGCATAATCACTGTCTTCTTGTTGGGATAGCTTGGTTTTGGTTTGTTTTCGTTGCTTTACCTTATTGGTAGTACAGCAACTGTCTTATTTGTGGTTCGTGGCTCGTTCTTTGCTATGATATATAGCGTATTCTACTCTTCTGTGGGCGTGCACGTTGTCTTCAATTTTTGGTGGGTGTGTGTTGTTCTCGTCTTCTCTGTGTTTGGTACGGTTGGTTTCCTCACGGGTCCCCTTGTTGTCTGCTGAAAAGTAGGGTATTTTGTACTTTATTTTATACTCAACTGTCTTCTACCTCTGGGTTTCTTCGTCATCTTCTCCGTCGCTTAGGCAAAGTTCGTTCTTAGGCTGTTTGTATCCGTCAATAAATCTGGGGTCACAGTCGATTTGCTGTCATATGTGAAGGATTGGGTGCTTTTCTAGTTTGTGATATTATTCATGTCTGATTAATTTTGTGATTTTTGCACTACCTATTATTATTTGATTGATAAATTTTCTTATTCAACTTTTTAATTTACTTCTTGTAATGTCGCAAATGTATTTGGATACTCCACGTATCATATATGATTTGCATAGTAGTTGAATCAACCAATGTTTTCACTGTTCTAGTTGATAGTTCTCTCACCAGAGTTGATATTTATTTAGTTGTCACTATCATTTTGTTTCAAGATGGTCTTTATGGAAACTGTTTACTGCACTTTTGTTTATTCTACAAACCACCGGATTCTTTTAGGAAATTTTACTATGTGCATTCTTACATTGATGAAAAAATTAATGGCTGCTCTCGCAACACTGAGAGATGATCTATAATTTATTGGATAAGCAATTGCTAGGGACAATTATAGAACATTTTCCTAACATTTGACACTTTGGAAAAAGAATAATTTATATTAAACCTAATGTATGTTATATCATTTTAATCTAGAAGAAAAACTGTTTCTAACGTTATATTACACTTGTCTTACTATTCTGTATTTGTCTAGAAATTTGTCTTCAAAATTTCTGTGTCAATATTTTCAAAACTTGCAACATTTTAAATAACTCAAACAATTTCCTTTGTTATTGTGTATTGAAATCTGATCTTTTAATCATTCTTCATGTCTTTCTGTTATTTTATCCTTCCTAAACCTTCATATTTAATGAATAAATCCTAAACAAATTTTGACATATGAAACTTTTTTTTATCCAAAATTAAATTTACTAAATTTCTCCTGAACTACTTTTGATTAAATTTAACTTCTTATCACTATTTAAACATTCTCCTAATAATTACATATCCAGTTGCTTTTACATTGTTACAATTTTTTGGTTCGATAGTGGTTTTATGTCTTTATGAGTTTCTATCCCCTTGTCCTTTATGAATTATGAATTTAAATATAATTTTGTTTGCTTTCTTTTGTGTACATAATTTCTTGACATGATATATTTTTCCAAAATTTAGATATATTTTCATTAATTCACATTTCTTTTCATTATTTATTTATTGTTATTTAATATTGATTTTCTGTTTTGAACTACTGTTAATTTTGATCTGAAAGAGTTTTAATCACCAATATCAAAAGAAAATGCTTTGAGCTGTTTACTATTGGAAAGGAATTTTGTTTTGGAATTTGGCAATCAATTGTATTATACTTCATTTTTTCATTTTTCTACTAGAATTGTGATTTTTAGGGTTTCCCTTCGGTTTTTAAATATTAATTATTACAAGTTACATATTCTTCCTTATAAAGAAACATATTTATCTCTGATATAATATAATTCCCAAAATTAATATTTGGTTGTTAATCTATATAGTTAAATTTTAATTATTGAATCATATACTATTGCACTCATTATTTAGAAATTAAATTATTTTTATATAAGAAATAACTGAATGACATTTTATACTACTGAAAATTATTCCTAACTTCAATAACTGACAGAGAATACGATTAAAAAATTTGTTGCTCTAAATTAGGTTAAAAAATGTTAATATTCGCTATTATATTTCTTTATGTAATAAAGTGGTAACAGTTTTCATGTTCTTAATTCCTTCATTATAAACCATTTACGGAAATTAATTAGACAAGTGTGAAACTGCCCTTTTCGAACAATGTATTTAAAGTGTGCCTACTTGTTTGAAAAGAACATTTATTTTGTATCTAGGCTAAAATGTCGTTGTCGAGCATTAATTTCCATAGCAGAATTTATTCGCACTCACTGGACCATAATGGAAAGTCAGAGATTCGTGTTTTGTTTCATGGATATGTATGTTATGCGTGAGTTTGATGAATAATTACACTTTCAAAGTTGATAGCTATATGGCGAATTGTAACAGTGAGTAAAAAATTAATGGAATTTCGTGTGAAGTGATTTCCAAAATGAGAAACAGCTGTTCATTAACAAACTGTCTGCATATGATGAATAATGTTTTAATGTGATATATATTGTAATTGAATGTGTTAATAATTTTTGTTTATTATTAAGTAAATTTTAATTTAGACTTTATAATTTATAATTTTATTCAGATATTAAATAAATAAATAAATTTTATACTTATCTTGTTTATCTTACAAGTATCTCTTTCTTCTCAGTTACACTAACACTTTTTAAAATTTTGAAATTATATTTGCACTTTACTTTTTATGTTTTAATACTTTAAATTACTAATAGTCAAATTTTCAATTAAGTTACAATTTATATAAATTTTCTACAATACAATTTTTATATAATCTTGCTTTTAAAACAAAATAAATTTTCTGGGCACTTAAATATCCTTAAATTTCTATTAACTTGTTACAAAAAATGTTTTAATCCTTCAAACACAGATATTTATTATACTAAATTTTAAAAACCTTTATTACTATCACTGATTGACTATATATTATATAGTTTATTAAATAATGTTTCAAAAACTCACAGTTGCCTGGCTTTAATTTCGCTTCTCCTTGCTTTTGGTTTTGAATAATACTTCCTGATTTCCGATCTTTGTAATACTAAATTATTCTGCTTTTTAATTGACTTCTCGGACTGTTGTACCAATACTTATTTTCTTCCAAAAAATGATTTTATTTCTCCATTCAATGTATTCCAAATAATTCCTTTTATGGAATATTTATTATTATAATTTCAAATTGTTTGTCAAAATACTTCAAAATTTACTTCAATTAAATTTCTTGTCCAGTTGACATGGAACACTTATTTCAATGATACCATAGATCATTTATCTTGTTGTCATAGAAACGTAATTTTACGAGAACGAAATTTTGAACTGCTCTGGTCGACGCTTGGTGATCAAAGAGGGTCTTTCAATGTCAGATTTTCTATTTATGTAATATAATTTGCCACCTGCTATTTCCATTTCCGCTTTTATTTATTTTATTAATTTCCAAATATTTTCCTTTTTAAATCATATGCAAAAATCTAAACAAATTTTAATTTAAATTTCAATATCTTTTACTCTCATAAATTTTATCTAAATCATTTAATTCAAATTTTCAAAAAAATTGATTTGACTCTTGTCACCTGTTGGCCACCAGTCATTTAACAGGTACTTTTAAAAAAATTGGATTTTATTAAAATTTAGACTTAATATCTTTTGAACTGTTGAATTTTTATAAACTATGCTCTAAGCTCTTTCTATTGGTATAAATTTCTTTACTGTTCCATCATTACTTGAAATTTATAACGGTTTTTACAATTTTGACGTTTCAATTCTCTCTTTATTTAACAAATTTATGTATTTAAAAACTTAATTTTGATCTAAAATGTGTTATATATTCAGTGTTCTCATGGCCTAATATGTGATCTATACATGTTTTACAAACTCTACTGTGATTTTTATAAGTGAATTTGACTTTTTTGCTGTTTGACCTAAATATGACTCCCTGCATAGATTTTGTATGTAAGTATTCAAATTCTATTAAAATCTGCATGATAGAATATCAAACTTTATATGCCACCTTTTATCCTTTCCACAATTTGCTTTTGAAACAGGTAGAATTTTAATTCTTTTTTAAGTTTTTTACATTGTTTGTATTTTGTGTTGCTTCTCTGTAATTTATTTCTTATTCATTTTATTTACATTTTCCCAATCTAGTTTAGGTATATTTTGTGGAGTGATTGAATAATTTAATTTAATTATTCAAATTGATAAATTAATCACTATGTGCGTTTCTTTGAACTTTTATATTATCTTATGTCTGACCTCCTCACAATCTTTTAAATCCATTATTACATATATATATATATATATATATATATATATATATATATTATATCTTCAGAAAAACAAATGCTTTTTTAAAAAAAAAATATTTTTATTCAAAACACAAATTAAATATTTTACTTCAAAAATTACGTTAAACAATATAAATGAGATAATTGAATGCGATACACTTAATCACGCTCACAGCCATCGCATGTGCATTTATAAGCTACGTGTTGCATTGTCAGCATCAGCAGTTTTACACGTGCGATGGGCATTTGCGTATTTCCTGGGAATTGCTATATCGTGTAATATGACACCATGTGAACGACTCATTTGACCGGTTACACGGTGTTGTCATATTATTATTCTAAGTATTGTTTAGGACGTATATAACATATATATATATATATATATATATATATATATATATATATATATATATATGTTTGTGTGAGTGTGTGACTTTGTGTCTTTATGGATAAGCAAGAACGAGTGTACATAAAATTGATGCAAATTCCCTAATTAATTAGGTTTCCAGCTAAAAAGTTCTACTATTGACAAAGATTGTTTCTTATGTCTAATATGTGCAATCTACGCAAGTCAATAGTTGTCTGTTTTTTTGCCTGACATTTTAGAGCAATGTCCAAACGATATTCACCGGTTTTTCTAGTGGGCAATTGTCACTAGCAATTTTTTTATTGTTTGTTGTTTGAATGTCGTTATTTCGCATGTTTCTTCTCGTTGTGCCTTTGATGTATGGTACGGTGACTAGGCCTACGTCTTGCTCATAAGTATTTTCTTTTGTGTCGCCTTGTTGCTTATTTAATAATATGTTTACTATTCCCCTTTTTTCTTATAGTGTTTTATATTAGGGCTAGTTCTGTGTTATTCCTTTGTGCGGCTGTTAGTTGCTTGATCTTATCCCTTTGATAGGATTTGTGCGGTTGATAGTGCGAGCTACTGGGCATATATCGGTGTGTGTGTTTAAATGAAATGTTCAAAACTTTGGTCCTGTTTAGATATCAGCACTTTAAGGAACGATAGTTCCATATTTTGTCCTACTTCAAGAATGAATTGTATCTTGCTGTTCGTTGAGTTTATGTAACTTATAAATTAGCCTAGTTCTGATTTCCCGTAGAACGACATAATGAAAATATAATCACCGTAGTGAAGCCATACTTTTCATTTTAAATTTCGATTTTCATGATAAATAGGTGAGATACTTTTTTTGTGTAGAGTTCAGGACTATGACCTTACTAGAAGTAGTGTAGTCGGATTTATGCCTACCAGGTTTCTCCGTTTGTACCTTTTTAGCATCCTGAGGTACAATTCCATAATTTGTGATTCAACATATTTGGACGTTCGCAGTTTTTTTAACCGACACAAAAGAGGATTTATTTATGTTTGTTCAGAGATTACTCGCAAGCGGCTCTATGAATTTTGAACGTTTTTACTGAATCCTGTTCCGAGGATCCCGAAGTGGGGTGTTATTGTTTTCATTAACATAACTTTTACCGTTTTTTAGAAAATCGGAAAAATCTTTTTTACATACTTTCTTATACAATACGCTTTGGTGGAGTTGTTGGTATTAAAAATCTGTAAATTTTTCTGTCCGGAACTTGGAGTATAATAAATTAAATAGAAATTGTATTAATCCCGGGAATCCCGAAGTGGTAATTGGGAAAAACTTTTTTACCGACTTTCTTATCAAGTAAGCTATGGTGAAGGCGATGGTATTAAAATATGTAAATTTTCCTGTTTAGCACTTGCAGTAGGTACTATAAATAGAAATGGAATTGGGTTAATCAATATAAATGTCAGTTAATCAACTTCATAGTGAAGATTTTCATTTAGTCTGCATATACACTGTGTCTTCATAAGCGAAACGAGGTTTTTTTATTAATAATTATAAGAGAAAAAGTTATTCTTCATAAACAGATTTGCATGGTCTAAAACGTATAGTGTAATTATTCCATGACACTTTTTTAACTGTAGGTTTGTGAGCAAATCGAAATTTTCCTAAAAATATTATTTTTGTTAATATATAAAATTGTTATCAAATTTAATTGATAAGAATTAAAAACCGCATCTAATTATGCATTTGCACTAAAACCTGTATAATACGTATTAATGTAACTTTTTGAACTATATACTAAGTTTCAAAAAGTATATCAATTTTGATTAAAAGTGAGGTACTTTATTTTTTTATAATATCTCAATTTGTAATCAAACAAAATTTATTATAATTGAAACCTGCATCCAATTATGCTGTGTCACTAAAAATTTTTATTAATTGAAAGTAGGTTGGAATTAAATGTAAATAAATGTCAGTTCATGAACTTCAAGGTGGAGGTTCTCAGTTGGTGCGTATATACAGTGTGTCTTCATAACTTTTGAATTCATACGGAATACGTTTTATAAATTTTATTTCCGGATAAATTATTATTCATAAAAAGATTTCCATGGTCAGAAACGTATACTGTAATCACTACCTCACTTTTTCAACTGCATAAGAGGTTTGTCAGCTGATATGAATTATGCTTAAAAGTAAAGTACCTTTATTTTTGATAACATTTAAAATTCTTATCAAACAGGAATAGTTACAATTATGACATGCATCTAATTATGCCACATCACTAAAAATTGTATGATAAATATTCATGTCACTTTTCCAAATTATATATTATGTTTGACAAAGAAAATAAATTTTGTTTAAATTAAGTAAACCTTAGTTTTAATATTAACTCAAATTGTTATTAAACACAGTTTATCAGAATTGAAAACTGTGGCCTATTAGATAAAGAAACCTAAATTTCACAGAATGTCTCATTAAACAATTTATTATCCTTAAAGACGGATTAAGCATAACGTATTAGTAAATTTATTTTTCTGTAAAATTTAGAATAATCTTTTCAACATTTTGCATTTCGGTATCTATCTTTTGTAACTCACTATAGTTTAAGTATCAACTGACTTTAAATCATTATAATGTCAGTACAATACGTCTAACATTATTAGAGCTTTATAATTTGTTATATCTATTATTAATATGAACTCGAGAGATATGCTCCCTTTTATCCTCTGGATTCTGCCAGTTTCGACAACAAAACCTCACATATCGCAAGTTGTAATTAATTAAAATCTAATATTACTTAGTATTAATTTTATGTAACTTCCAGTTTGACCTGAAGAAGGAATAAATTTGTTCCGAAAGCTTTTCGAAAGAAATAAAGAGTATTTCATTAACACCCATTGACTGATTCCCAGTTAATTAACTTATATATATATATATATATATATATATATATTAGATGGTTTCCGGGAATTCATCCGCGTAGTTGATAATTGATCCCTGCCGGGATCGATGGTAAAAGGACGACGTTTCGGCAGAGTCACATCTGCCCTCTTCAGGTCGGTTCACCAGAGTACTGGCAAATATAGAACACCCGAAATCAAGACTCTTAAGAGAGGCAATTGAAAAAGCGAAGAGGCCTCACAGTCTAAACGCACGCAATGAAATCCAGAACTTATCGAATTGTTGGAAAATTCTATTAAACACCGAAAATAACCAATCACCAGGCGGGAGGCGCCGGCCCGCCAATCACACGACCCGTAGGCGCCGAGCCGCCAATAACAACTCAACCGGAAATAACAAATCGGCAGGCGGGAGGCGCTATATATATATATATATATATATATATATATAAATTGTCCTCACTATTATATAAAACCATAAAAAAGCTCTAAAGCTTTATGTTAAATTCAACTTCAAACTTATTTAACGCCAAGATGTTAAGACCTGGTTAAAGAAATCAACCTGTCTCAAGGCCTAGGAGGACAATTTTGATCCTAATAAATTAGGACTCTGTAGTTATCCTTAAAATAATATTATCATAATTCATAACTTTCAGAACTCGACTAAAAGGGTTTACAGTTAAGAACTTCGTTCAACCCTCCTATAAGCAAAATTTACGAGGAAGTCTGGCAAAAGGAATTAAACAAGTCAATAAGGAATCTCTAAGTCAACATCCTTACTTTGGATTTAGTTGTAAAACGGGAGACATAATCCTCGAAAATCCTCGTAGTAATTGTGATGGAATCGTCAGGACCATTGTAGGAAGCTGTTGCGGACAAATATCGCCTGTGAATTCGTAGTCCGTGCCATTTTCGTAGTGTTTGCCTAAACTGAATTATTCAACCGGGCAGGTGGTTAGAAAGGACGAGTTGGCGACGCGGTCGACATCCCAAATGTTTTCGAATGTTTGTCAAGGATGCGACACAAAAAGTTTCTGTAGGGAAATGAATAAAAGATGAAATTAGAATGTTGGTTTGAAACCTCATATAAAATACGAGGCTAGAGACACATATTTCCCAATAATATTAATATCAATTCCTAGTACTCCTTGAAATATAACTAATAATCACTGCATACATGGTTCTAATATGTTGGTAATATATTTAATGGTAGTGGTTATTTGCTGAGTATCTGAAGCAATAAGAATTCTTCTGTAGAAGAAATTAAACGAAATTTTTCTCAATTCCGATTACTTTTCGTTTTGTATTTCTTTAAAATTTCCAATTATTTAAAATGTGAAATGTTACTTTTAAATTTCTCCTACTTAATATTGTGCATTATAAAAATAATAAACTGGGCTATAAGTGAAACTTATCCTTCAGTTGACGCTTGTTTAATATTTAGGGAAGGTATTATTAAATTTGAAGACGCGAGATGTAAGACCGACATCTAGGATTTTCAAGAGAATCAGTACACAGAGGTTCCGAATCTGGAGCCGTTCCGTGCAATTGCTGTTCTCCCTTAACTCCTAGGACAGAATGTCACGATTAAATTTTCAGGTTACTTCACCTGTCAGAGATATTGAATACTCTCTTCGAGGAACTCTACAAAATAAATAATCCCAAGATAAATTTACAACCGTTTAAATAAAAATAACAAATATCAATTTAATGATCTTTAAATAAACTTAACTTTTTACAAAAAAATTGTGATTATCTTTTTGAATGTTTCAAAAACTCACAATTTAATTGGCTTAATATTTGCTTCTTCCTATTGTTTGCTTTAGCAAATACTTCCTTACTTTTTGTATACAGACTATTGTTGACTTTTTGATATTCTGAAGAACTGTTGTACTATTAAATATTTTCTACTAAACTCATTTTATTTCTCCATCAAATATATTGTAATTACTTCTTAAAACTGACTGTTACTTGCTTACTGGATTTGTGTTAATCCTGAATTATGATTTTCTCGTATTTTGTTTAACTAAACTTATAATATCCAAACTAGTATTTGTCAAAAAACCTTATTTTAAATTTCAGGTTACGTGGTTTGATTATTCTGTGGTTACGTTATTTGTTTCGTTGACTTGGAAGGCTTCTTTTCAATAACAACCACAGATCATTTATATTGTTGTTCTGGAAACGTACCTTTTTCGAGTAAGATTATAGGAACTGCTTATGGAGGGTTGAGAGAAAGGAGGACACACTCTGTGTAAGAAAAAGTGTCCACAAAATGGTTTCAATTTGGGGGAGCCACTGGTACCGACCGGGTAATATGTTCGTAGAAATCAGTTTTCTGCGAACAAACCTACGTGAATAAAATTAGGTTAATGTGAAGAATTCACATCCAAAAAATGCAAATTTAACCATCACAGTTCAGCAACCAGATTTATGTTTAACATTAATAAAGGGTTAAGTCAATGAAATACCTTGTACATAGATTAAAATGACTTTCAAGCAAAATTTTATTTGCACATTTTTTTAGGATTCAAGGTAAATATCCTACATAAATTAAATCCACCAACTCGAGAACTTCAACAAACTTCTGAAGATGTTTTCCCAGGGGCATTCACCAGGCGTACCTTTGGAAATATTTAAAAAACAACTACAGCAGAAAGATGCCAAAAATAGTCAATTAATTGTGGCTAATGGAGCTTTTTGTCCAACTAGAAATGAAAAAATATATGGAAAACCAGTGTGTGAAAATGTTCCAATCCTTGAAAAAGAAACTATTCTAGACTAAAATGCCAGTGACATTTGTTCCATAATGATAACAGAAGAGATAATTTAATTATAGCAGTTTGTTCAGGGATGAAAAGAACTATTAATTACCTTTTATCCAGAGAGGTGAACAAGGAAGTAGAAACACCAACATTGTAAAGGGACACTTTTCAAAATAAATAAGTAATACGAACACAAAAATGTAAAAATAAATAATTTTTATTTACATCAAGTCACCAACATCTATTTATTAACAAGTATAAATATAAAAAAAAATCCATTCTTTATCTATTCCAAAAAGTTTTATAAAAAAATAATAAATATAAAATCAATGATATTTATAAAAAGTTAAAACAGGGGCACACACTTATTAATTTATATCACAATTAACACACTATAAGCTCATATCACTTGCAGAGATTACAAAAAACGGAGACAACCATTTACAAATAGAAGTTCACATAACAGATTTTCTACATTATATTTACGATTTTTACGAATAATTACATCATTCTCACTTTTTCAGCCACTTCACTTCTAAATGTAGGATTTGTGCATTTCAATCCGTTAACAATTTCTAACTTCCTTACATACCCTGTCGTCACACTTGCGCCATTCTGGCCAATTCTTGAACTTCTTATTTGAAAACGGCCGCTGGACACTTTTTCAGTTTTATTCCCATATATGTTTGTCCTCCTTCATTCAACCCTCCATAGAACTGCTCTAACTAATAATAATAAAGAGATCTGTCAGTGACACTTCTTTGTATGTATACGCTTATATTCTGCCACCTGTTGTTTATATTTCCGTTAATAATTATTTTTTTTTTTATTTACAAATGATTTCCCTTTGAATTATAACAAAAGTTTAACTTTTTACCCTTTTTTAAAATTTGCCTAAATCATTCATATATATTTAAACCATTAATTTGATATTGGTACCTGTTAATCACCAGTTACAACAGATACTTTATTAAAATTGGATTTATTTAAAAATTTAGAATTTCTACCCTTTAAAATAGTTGCTTACTCTACAATATGCTCTCTGTACTCTTATTATTTTAGCGTTCCATCCGTGTTTTAATTATTTCTCAAGGTTTTAAAATTTGACGTTTCTATTTTCTGTTGTACGATAATATTTAATTTAAGAGTGTTACTGATTCAAAATAAGTGTAATTTGGTGCCTTTACTGCCTAAATTTGTTATTATACATGTCAACTCTACCATCATTCACAACGGAATTTATCTTTTGATGTCTAACTTTTATGATGGGTCTTTGCAAATCTTTGTGTTTATTTAAGTAGTAGTATTTTATTAAAAATTCTATAATGCAATGTCTATATTTCTGTTAGCCAAATATTCATCCTTGTAATAGCCTGTTTTTGAAACATTTTACATGTTTCTAATTATTGATTTATATCTACCATTGTTTGTTATTATTCTTTGCATTTATTTAAATTCGGTTATTAACTCTTTTAAAAAATTAGATTCTTGCAATTCCAAGTTATCAATTTACTTTTGATTTAATGAAACGCATTGAGAATTACAAGTGAGACCTTGGCGAAACGTCTGCAGGATTCAAAGATAAATCAATATAACGAAAGGATGTATTCCCAGATAAATATTTCTTCATATATATATATATATATATATATATATATATATATATATTAGGGTGGACGTTATTTCCCAAGTTGCTCAAAAAAACCACGCTCCCAATTCTTTGTAACTATAAACTAAGTAGGTAATTAAAAAATCCCGTTTAAATATTGATTTACCCCTTCCAATTTTCAAAAATAGATATTTTGCCTTTTTTGACATAGTCAAATTTTCTACCTAAAACCGTCACAAAATGAATTTTACTCGCCGGTTTTAGCATGCATTTTCAATATTAACACAAATAACGTCCGCTATGATGATGTTAAAGCGTAATAAAGTATTTTAAAAGAATTTTACTCCAAAATGGGTACAAAAAAAAGAACTACTTAGCTGCTTGTTCACATTTTATTTAGGGTAATAAAGTTTTCCTTTAACGAGAAATTTAAAAAACTTACTCAGGATAAAAGTAGATTTCACAAACTTTAGTTCGATTTTTTAAGATTGCCTGCATGCGAATTTAAACAGAACATATGTTCGTTTGAAGTTGATAACTTATTTGAACTATATGTGACATATGGTTTTCAATATATTTTTGCTTCCTGAATTCGAAACCTTGGTCAGTTTTGCTCCATCACCCTTCAGTTCTAAAAATTCGCCTTTTCTCTGAAGGTCTTTAGCAATTTTTCAAAGGTTTTTGCAACTTCATGAAAGTTTTTAGCGATTTAAGGAAAACTGAAGTGTGAAGGAGCAAAACTGAATATGGATTAGAGTTCAGGAGGTAAAAAAACATCGAAAATTATATGTAATTTCACATAAGTTTTAGTTTCTTGTGGGCTGCGTCTTTCATCTGAAATATTAAAATTGCACAGATCAGATAATTTTATAACATTTCGTTTTATTCATCTCTTTTGACCTTCAAATTTTAACACATTAACGTACTGTTAGCATTCTCTCATTATCTAATATTTATAATTACACAGTTTTAAGTTTCATCAGTAAATCTTTCTTAGTAGCACTAGAAAATAAATTCATTCTATTTTGTTCTAAAAACTGAATTAGGTACTGTTTCTGTAGCTCGTCTTTTGCTCTAGTGTTTGTGTACTCTTCAGTTAAATGGACTTCTCTTTCGGCCACATTATTAACGACGAGTTTTTCCTGGCATTCAATGTACGATTGACAAGCTCTCCGAGTACTGCAGGCGTGCTTCAGAAATTCTGTATCACAATTAAACCTTTTAAAAAAATTCAAAATTTGGCTGTTGGTAAAAAAATCGAGATTTTTGTCTTGTAGTACTCTTACATTCAGTTCAGATGTATCGAATTTTTTAGGAGTATCCCTATAAGGATTAGTTTTTTTATTTTGCATTGAGTCACCCATTTTACGTTTGATGCGCATATCAAACTTTTCGTCAAATAATGACAGAACACAAAGTTCAGGAGATAAATACCACAAATGGTTCTGAAATTTACTGAGCGTAGCTTTAGATATGGATTTATCAATGTTTTCGTAATTTATTAATTCCTTCATTAACTTCAAATCATTATTTGGGTCAGAAATTGCGCGGGTAGATGTGAACCATGGTTCCAGATAAATAAAAATAACAAATTTTTTGAGTAAAAATGGTCTGTTTGTCGTTTCTCCAAAACCTAAAAACATTAAACTCCACTGCAGAAATTTTTGTAGTCATCTCTGGGATGGCGTTGTTTTAAAACAGTTTTTATGAATTCTACTACAGTTGGAATCTTTTGCCTTAAAGTCAGTTCCAAATCATCTAGTCCATTTTTGTATGCACTTTGATCAATTTCTGTCCATTTTGGAACCTTTTGGATATAGCGACATTCGGTCCATTTGTACCAGAAATTTTATTTTTGACAGAAGATTGAAAATTCGAAAATGTTTGTTAATTTGTATATACTAATGTATTGTATAATCTAGGAAAATTAACTTATTAAAAATGTGTTAAAATTCTTACGTAATTATCAATGCCACATGAACTAAATTTTTAAGTAAAATGTTGTTGGTTCAGTAGTACAGGGTTTGGATAAAAATGGTAGTACAATATTTTAATTTCTTGGATTAAACAGTTATCATTTGTTCTTGAACAAAATTCCCAATACACATTTTTATTTTAAGTCCCTTGCCATGAAAAATATACAATTACATATTGATGAGTTAGCGGCATTAAACACCTTCTGCAAATTTATTGGGGCCCTACATTTGGAAAAATTATGACATAATTCCAAATTATGCAAAGCCCCGAGCACCTATAGCTACAATATTGCATTAAAACGCCGAACGGGGGGCACCGGACAATTCATTGTGCTTACCAATTCTATTATGAATTAAGTTTTAATTTAATGATTTGGGAATTATCAAATAACTTTATAGATAAAACAATTATTTGTTTTCTACGGTCTACGTTTTCTACGTTTATTTGTTTTCTACGTTCATTTGTGCAAAACTATTTTGGCCAAAAATGGTGAAAAAAAAATAGGTGCATGAATTCTTCTATACAAATATCTACATAATCAGTGTAATTTTAATGAAACTGCCTATGTTTTATTATTTTATATGCAATAAAAATATTAAATAGTAAATATTGTATCCCAAATATACTATTGTTATTACTGTTGATTTAAAAAATATATTTATGAAAATAAAAAATTAAAATCAAGTCTGATCACAAACTATTTAGTCATACCTCCTAGAAAAATATATTTCTTAAAAGCCTTACATAGACAATTTGGTTTAAAAGGTGATTAATCCGATGGCTAAGTTCAGAACGTTTTTGTAATTATTCTACAGAATGAGCCCAAGGAGCGAATTTGAATCTGATATAGTAGTTTGATTATGAAGGTTTACCAGATTTTACTTTTTGATTATATTTCTAACTTCAAATGAATATATCTGTGGTTTGAAATCACTTGGAAACATATAAAAAACACCAAAATAAAGGATGTAATGCGACTGTTATTTGAATTTCATTGATCAAATCTGTTGTTAATGGAAAACATTTATAGCTTGAAATAAATGTGAACAAGCACGAATTTCTGAGGTTTTTGAAATCCTTTATAGGCGCAAAATTCTTTTAAAATAATTAAATTCACTTCAAAATCACCACCGCGAACGTTATTTATGTTAATTTTGAAAATAAATGCCAATAACGGTGAGTAAAAATTTTCTGATGGTGTTTTAGGTAGAACATTCGAGTATATTTAAAAATAAGAATAAAATCATTTTTTTTAAATTGGAAGGGGTAAATCACTACTTAAACGGGAATTTCGAATTAATTTCTTAGTTCAAAGAATTGAACCAAGGGTTGGGAGCGTGGTTTTCAACAACTTGGGAAATAACGTCCACCCTAATATATATATATATATATATATATATATATATATATATATATATATATATATGTCATTGAAGGTTCTCGGAATTCTCGTGTTTATTGTTTAGTTGTCTTAGAAAAGACAGTTTGACGTGTTGATGAGATCTCACTCATCTTCTTCGGAATATTCGATGTTGTTACTCACTAAGTGTAGTACAAAATGAGTCGATGCTGCTGTGCGTCTTAGTTTTATACTATCGGCCGGAGGGAACGTGGTCTTGGTTGTTTGGCCAATCAGAGCTCTCGCTTTGTGATGGGTTATCTCTCCGAAGGTCATTGATTTATTGTCTGGCATGGGAGGTATGTTGGTGTTATTTGACCTTTTATCTGGAGATTTTGATTTTAATGTAGTGATCTTGTAGTGCGGTTCTCCATGTTAATGGGAGGCGTTGCACATCGTCCCGTTTGTTGAGATTTGTTTTCCGTTTCTCTATTTCAATCGCGTCCCTAACGAGCCTTGTGCTATAACATTCGCTTTTAGCCAATATCTTCATCTGATCGGTTTGATGGCCGGTATTTAGATTAGGTTGTGACAATGCAGACGTCGTTGGTTTATTGCATTTCTGTGTTCCTCTCTACGGGCACTTCCTTTTCTTTTGGTTTGGCCGACGTATGCGAGGTTGAAGTTTTTACAAGGTATCTCATAGACGCCCTAGTCTTCAAGGGGAGACGGTATGATTCCTCCAATCTTTCTATGTGGCTTGAAAACTGTTTTTATATGTTGTTTAGCTAGGACTTTTCCAATTTTGTCCGATGTACCCCGCACAAAAGGAAGAAAAGCTGTGAAAACGTTTTCATCTTCTTTCTTGGGTTTGGGTTCCTGTGTGGGTGCTTTCTGTATTATGTGGTGGTTATAGCCATTTGATAATGCCATAATGCCTACTTTAAAATGAGCATCTCGGCTTGTTGTCTTCGTTGTTTGTTAGAGTTTTATATCTGTGTGTTAGGGTTTTCACTACTGAAAATCACTAGTTACTAATGTTACTTACTTATATATTATATATATATATATATATATATATATATATATATATATATATATATATATATATATATATATATATATATATATATATATATATATATACATATATATACATATACAGTGATGGGCAAATGTGTGGAACCAAGTAAATATCTCTGGAATTATTAGAGATATCAAAATGAAATTTGGAAGGTGGATACTGCAGTAGATTGCTTATTTGTTTCCAAATTTTTTTACAATTTTGAACTTCCTGTTTTAGCGGAAGTAATGTCGATTTTAAAATTTGCAATGAAACACCATGTATAGTATTTTAGTTTCTGATGAAACATTTTATTGCGAATACAAAAATATCGGATTTGATATTGTTTACTTCAATACCTACCGAGATATTTTCAGAAAAATAACTAAGGAAAGGAAATAATCGATTGTAGCTAAACTCGTTTCAGATTTCATTTACGCCCTATATAAACAAACCGCTAGGTAAGGATTTGTATTTCTATTGGCCAATCGGTGGCATTATACCATCACAGCCAACAGCATTGCTTGTTCCATAGTCGAATACACGTGCGTTTGTTTAAATCAGGCGCAAATTAAATCTGAATCAAGTTTAGTTGTCCATGAAATTCATTGCAGAAGTGACAGTAGTTGTCAAAATAAGGTATTAGTTTATTTTATTTGAACGTAAAAAGATTGTATTGTTTTAATTTGATCGTAAAATAGCCGAATTAAGTGAAAGAAAAAGAATAGAAATATTAATGATGATTGGGTATGGGGAGAGGAAAAGGACGCATCAAGAAGTTTGTGACCTTTTTAACATTGTTCATCCGAATACACAAATAGCCCGTTCAGTAGTGACGAAAACTTTGAGAAGGTACAATATTTTGCAATTTACCAAAAAGTAGACGGTTAAAAATTGCAAGTAATGAAGGTGTAGCTCAAAATGTTGCTATATCTTTGGAAGAAAATCCTCACTTATCCACTACCGACCTCGCCAATATGCATGGAATTAGCCATCGTTCAGTAGGAAGGATATTAAGGCGAGAAAAATATCATCCATACAAAATTCGCCTCGTTCAACAACTCTCCGAAGACGATTTCGACAGACGTTTGCAATTTTGTGAAACGATGATGGATATTTGTAACCGTGATAATAATTTTATAAGAAATGTAGTGTTTTCAGACGAGGCTACATTTTGTTTAAATGGTACGGTTAATCGACATAACTGCCGCTACTGGTCGAAAAGTAATCCTAATTGGATACACGAGGCTCATACACAACATCCCCAAAAATTGAACGTTTGGGTCGGCATTTATAACAACAGAATCGTGGGACCCTTCTTCCTACAAGAAACTTTAAACGGAGATAGGTATTTACAGCTCTTGGAGACACAAGTTATTCCGGCATTGGAGATAAATGGACAATTACCAAATAATATCTGGTTTCAGCAGGATGGAGCACCACCCCATTATGCTCGCATTGTTTGAGATCATTTAGATAGGACATTTCATCACAGATGGATTGGAAGAAGGGGTACTTATGAATGACCTGCACGAAGTCCCGACCTTAATCCACTAGACTATTTTCTGTTGATAGACCAAATAATTTGCAAAAATTAGCTGCAAGAATAACTCAAGACATCCAGAGAATTCACCCGAAGTAATACCTAATGTTACTACAGAACTTAAAAACCGACTTGCTTATTTTCAAGAAGTAAATGGTGCTCAGTTTGAACATCTAATACATTAAGTTTAGTTAAGTTAAGTTTCAATGTTTTGAGAATCCCTTTGATTTAGTTGATAATTATGTATTTCTTTAATGGATATTAGATTTTTCCTTTCCTTAATTACTTTTCTGTTAATATCTCGGTAGGTATTAAAGTAAACAATATCAAACCCGATATTTTTGTATTCGCAATAAAATGTTCCATCAGAAACTAAAATACTATACAGGGTGTTCATTGTAAATTTAAAAATCGACATTACTTCCGATAAAACAGGAAGTTCAGACGTTTCGTCAAGGTCTCACTTGGCATTCTCAATGCGATGTTACGGTGAACTGAGAGGTGATCTACCTGAGCTGTTTATTTTATATGCCTCCGTCGGAGGTTACTCCGCCCCCTTTGCTGCCGTATCACCCTGATTGGTCTGTTTTATTTTGATGTTAAATAACTTTCTTCCATGTGTTGACTCCGCTTTTGTTATTTTGTTTAGATGCCCCTTTGCTGCCGTGTCTGGTTTTGTAATGAGTTGTTTGGGTGTCTCGAAATTGATTTTACTCGTTGACGGGTTTGTCTTTTGCTTGGCAAATTCTGTTTTATTTTGATGATTTCCTAAACTTGAATATTGTGTCACTATGTTGCCTCGAAGAATTCGGCCATTCTGTCCGTTGTGATTATATATAATATAAATTAGTCATGAATAATAGTTAGCATTATTTTTAAGTTTTCTTGGGAATAACACCACAATTGAATTAAAAAAGCTGTATATTGAAATAGTACGATAGAAAAGTATTGAAAATATCTAAAATAAACATATCAGATCAAAAAGTCAATGTACCAAAATAGAAAATAAATAACATTAACAGGGTAAAATATATAAAATTCAAGAAGTAGACAACAAATTGAACAGATAAAAAGAGTTATAGTTAAATTGATAAAGATCCAAGGGCGTAGAACATCAAAAAGAACATGCTAAAGTAAAACGGTTAAAAAGTATAAAAAATTGAAACAATATATCAGCAAAGGGTTAGGAAACTACTAGCAAAGATTTAAATAGTGGAATCTAAACAAGAATAGGTCAAGAACAATTCAATAAACTTAAATTTTGGGAAAATAGAGAAAGGGATCAAATGTCAAAATTTCATTTAAAGTTCTGAATCAAATAAAACGATTTATAAGTGTAAAATAATATCAAAAAATACAAGAAGACTCAAAGAATACATTTCAAAAGAAAATAACAAGGGAAATCATTTTAAAAAGAAATAAACTTCAAAAGAAAATTTTATAACCTAGAATTTTCGATTTCAAAATACTAGACTAAAACTTAATTATAAGGCAAGTTTTATATATCATTAAAACCATTTTTTAGATTTTAAGGATACATAATACAAATGGTTTAATTAAAATTTTTATTTCATAAATTATGTCAATTTGTAATCTTGTCATAGAAGGCAGATGTTTTTGTATTTCTTATTAATTATCTGTCAATTTTTGACAATTTTTCAGCCTTTATACATCGCTGTTGAATTATACATGGACAAATTTTTGTTTAATTAATGTAGTAAGCGGTGAAATAAACAAAAGTGAAATTAACCTCATTGACATTAGCGCCATGTTGGCATAAACGAAAGTGAAAGTGATAACTGATAGAAACACTACTGAAAACGAACCGAATGATTTGTGTAGGCAATATTATGATCGGAATTCTACGAGGGGAGTCCAAAATGCAATGAAATTAAGAAAAGTACATATTTCAAGTTCATATAAAAATATTTTCATCAGTCTAAGAAAAGATGAATTCTGGTGCAGAGGACGACTACATGTGTCAGACAGTAAAAGCAGCAGATATAAAATAGATCACACAATAAAAGATATTTTAATAAAAATAACTATTGTGGTAGAGCCTAGGAAGCAATAGAACCCGCCCAAGAGTACAGCCGGACACTTAAACAAGGTGATACAAGGTATTTAAGAAGAAACTGAATTTGAAAATAATTTAATTAATAATTTAATTTAATTTAAATTTGAATTTGTACATATGTTTATTATTTAATAATGTTTATGTTTTGATTTTCATGATTTTTGTATTTAGGTATATGGATAATAAGTGATATGGGTATTTTTTTTATTGGAAGCTCCACATTACTGAAAAATAGCATTAATAAAATAAAAAATTTGCATTTAAATAGTTGTTTGAAAAAGAAATAATGTTTGATTTATTTGACTAATTTCATGATTTAATAAGTTTTGTAATTTAAACTGTTAATAGTCTGAATTGAATTTTAAAATAAAATAGATAATTAAAAGTTGAACTATTTCATTTTAAAAGTTAATTAATTTCATAAAAGATAAAAAATTAATAAAAATAATGAAATCAAATTTCACAATAAAAAAATAAAGTAATAAAATTCATCATATCTTTATAATTGGCAACGAGGAGCTAAGGTCATATACAAAATTAACAAATAAGATATATAAACCATTATAAAATATATATATATATAATATATATATATATATATATATAATATATATATGTTACTTCGGATGTTTCCACGTGTATGAAATGTCATTCAAGGATCTCGGATTCGTATGGTTTACTTGTCTTAGAAAAAGAACAGTTTGACGTTTCGATGAATTCTCACTCATCTTCTTCAGAATATTCGATGTCACTCACTAAGCGTAGCAAATTTTAATTTTATGAAGATACATTTTTATATTTCTGCCATAATATGAATTTATTTAATAAATCTAGCAAAATGGAATACCAAAACTCCATGTAGACACAGACAATAGTAATGGAGCAACCATTTTTCATATGCAAAAGATGTAAGCTGTTATGAAATATATTTCCGTTTGTAAATGATTCTATATATGTAAAGAAATGTGGCATGTCATTTATTAGTATTTATCAATACTGCATTTCTTAACAGGAATCTGAATTTTTTTATATATACCTTTATCTTTATTTTATTGAATCATTTACAAACGGAAAAATCTTTTATAACAGCCTACGCGTTTTGCATATGAATCAATATTGTCTGTATCTACATCGAGTTTTGGCAGTCAATTTTGCTAAATTTATTAAATAAATTCATATTGTGTTAAAAATATAAATATCAGTCTGCCTAAAATTAAAATTTGCAACAAGATTATTTATTATAAGGGTAAAGTTTCACAGGTACCACCCTTTAACAATTTCTCGAATAGACTCGTCCAGGCGATCAGTCCAGAATGGCCACATATTTTTCCAAACTATTGTATGTATTTATATTTTAAATATTGAAAAACGGAGATGAGAGGGCTCTAGATAAACTCTTCTACTTTCCATCCCTGCTTTATCTATAATGACATGGTTAAATGGTAAGGTAATATCGTCCCTTAACAAAGTTCTTCCATAGGTTTGACTGAAATTTTGCATAAACTACCAGGGCTACAATATTTGTTTTTAAAACATAAATTCGGTATGAGAAGTTCTACCCTTTGAGTTAATAATAATGTTTTAGCTTTAATATATTGAAAAAGGATAAACGATTATTTTTTTGTAATATCGCGTAACGGAATTGAGCGTATAGTAGCTTATTTTGTAGTTTTTTCATTTCTCTACAACAATACCCATAGTAGCAAACTCGCTGTTTCTTTAAAAGGTAAAAAACTAAATTCTTACCAATGTTTTGCGGTTTTTTGCTAAAGATCAAAAAAAGGTATCTATAGAAAATGTTGAGTTTTATGTCAATTAGTCATGTTTTATCTTTAGTTGATGTTATGTTAATTTTAACAAGAGGTATTTTTCTCGGTAAATGATCTGAACTAAAAACATATCTGCATAGTTATAGAAAACATTTTACATCAGTGATAATACATTTTATATTTTGTTTCAGGTAAACATTTACTACATGAAAAAAAAAAAACTTATTGAAAAGCGATAAGTTAATATCTACGAACTTGTGCAGAAAGCAACTTGCTACAGGTCAGTATTGAAAGTTATGAAATTGTGTTTTTTTTTGACACATTTTTTTTCAAATAATGAAAATGTAATAGAAAATCAGCACATAGATACCTTAATGGTGAATCAATTATAATTCATTTAGGAATTTTCACACAAATAAATTACCCATATAGCCCAATTCTCTCTCTCTCATAATGAAATCGACAGTATTAGACTACAATTTATGGACAAAGAATAAGCTATATAACAATTGGCAAATTACACTTAACAATTCATGTTTCATGAAATTTATGTGTGCTAATCGTCAAAATTTCACGTGAGTTGTAGCTTATTTTAAGTATTTTTTCTCTATTACTCCTTGGTTATAAGATCTGATTTATTTATATATATAACGGATAAAATATTAACACTATTGCAATATATTTAGTCTGATCGGTTAATACAATTATGGAAAATAATAAATATAATTGCAAACAAAGTACAAAGTAACTGAAACTATTAATATAAAAGATACTATGCATATATACGATAGATGGCAATAATATTACTTATCATAATAACTTATAAGTAATTTTTTGACAAACAATAAATTCAAAATCAAAGCGAAAATTTTTTAGAAAAAAAACTCGAAAATAACACTAAACGATTGACAACGACTCCAGACTCGGAGTTGAAACGTCTCCATACATAGATAAGTATTACACAATATACAATACATTACTTATATACAGGAATACTGGTTGATCATTTTATAGACATCTCTTTCTCTCAGAAAAACTGTGAGGAAGAATCTCTGTACAGACAACCAGTAATCCGGGCAATTTTACGAAATTGCCTTACTACACTTTGTTCTACATATACAATTTTTTAAATACTTATCTGTTACAGGAAAAAATTTGGAGGAGAGAAAACCCATGAATAGACAAAATAATAATAACTTATAAACAATGTGTCACAGAAAAAAGTAACTACATGGGGATTTCCGAAACGGCAAGAGTTGCAGGGTGGCTTGAATGAGAATAATGTTACTCTATTCCTAACTAAATCAGGTGCTGTATCGAATTTAAAAATATCTACAGGGGATTTAAAAATATCGAGAAAAACAGAATATTGTTGTTTTCGAAAAACTGAAATATATTCGCCACTTTGTAAACAAATTCAGTTACAGGTGGTGGCCTTGTATCAGCGACTACGGCCAATCGATTAAAGTTAAGTTAAGTTCTATATTTTTTGTAACCATAGTCAATTTTATATTTCTTATGGCCGTCAATTAGATGTATACGTCGTTGAATAGCACATAAAAAGATCTTTTCAAATATCTATTACAGAAAATGTTAATTGCTAAGACAAACACTTTTGGGTGTGAAACAAAATGCCGTGTTAGTTGTAGTCTCTGCCAAAAATTTATTATTCATTTGGTTCTAATCTGTTAAGAGTATATTTTTCAAAATAAATGTTATACTTTTTAAGAAACCTAGGTATTGAAGCATTTGTTCAATGAAATTAAATATGCAAGGGTATTAAAATTCTGAAAAGTACCTATAATTACCTTATTACATCTTCATTGTACGAGATATAACGATATAATTTATGAGTTGAATATATTAACATACAGTTTGTCACAATTATAATTAGTGAATCTAATATAGACTAATTCCGTCTATATTTTCTGAGTTTCTTTATAAAATCCAAATAGCTTTATTGCTAAAGACATTTAATGAATTAAAGTTCTAAATATTCAAATTTATGTAAAATTTAGTTTATTTGTTGAATTGCTGTTTCTTAATTACATATAATTCAAAGAGGTTATTTGTGCAATATGATTGCAGTATTTAAAGAATATTGTTCATTTACCATAAATAGCTTCATTAGCTTCTAATAGAGATATCCTAGATATAAAAATTGTGTTAAGTACAATTTTGTATGAATAATTGTATAACTTCATTGCCCTCATAATCTTTAAATATTTCTTAAAGGACCATGCACCTTTCTTAGAAAAAAATCGTTTACGTCATTTTTTTGGAGATATTGGTATATTGTAAGTGGATAGGTAACGCCAGAGCGAGCACAAAATCGTCAACTTTCACATGTATTTTCCCATAAGAGAATTTAAGGTCCCAAAACGCCGAAATTGAACCACTCACACTTCGCTGATTTGACGTCATAAGCAACGCCCCTATTGAAGCGCTCTCATTGGCCAGTTGCCATTTACTCTTTGACGTTCTCATTGAAGCGCTCTCATTGGTTAATTACCACTTGCTCAGCCGTGCCAAGCTCTGGTACGAGCCCAATAATAAACCATACATAGTGAATAATCTACACTTTAATCCTTCACTCATAAAAGTTTTCCTGCACCCCGATAAGAGATAGTATATTACTAACCGTTTCACTTCTCTAAAGGAAACTATGGGAAGATAATATCATTTAGTTAGCATTCATTTGAGCTTTGCAAGTCCAAGATGGTGAACACACCCACATTTTAACATCTAGAAAAATGTATGATAATAGGTTTGATAGGTTTAGTTAACCAATGAATTCTTTTATGAAATTCAAGTTTTAGTTGGCTAACATTAAATTTTGAATTATGTGCTTGATCTGAGAAGCTATGTGACATCATGAAAGCTATAGTTATCATAATTACTTAAGAACCCTTTGATGTTTGTGATGGACCAAGTAAGTACAAGTTTTTAACGATATCCTCACATTATTTAGTCAGAATTATTAATAACGTTTAACTCCTATAAATGATCTTTTTTCTTTCTCTTAATTCAGGTATCTTTTGGTATACAAATTAATAAAGTAGCATTATAAATTCTAAAGAAGATAAAAACTAAAACATGTTTTTAGATTTATCAATGAGGATAAGAATACTTAGGTAATATTAATATTTTTTTTGTACAATAATGATAAAACTAAAGAATTCTCAATGAAATAACTTTCTGTACTAAAATTTATAATTATAGTTAAGCTTATGTACTGACATCAAAAGATTGCATTTTTAACCTTGCAGTTGCATTATTATACTTGCTGATATAGGTCGATAGGTGTATCACATATCTGGGTTGTATTATTCCATCCGAAAGTTGCCTTCTTTCGGGTTTGACCCAAAACCGGTTCAACTAAAGGATTTTAAATTTCAATTTTCGTTTTACCTTCGTATTTTTTAAAATGCAAGGTCTCAGTGATTTCTCAGATTTACCCAAATTCCAAGCAACTTCTGCTTGAATCATTATTTCTTTTTTGTTTTGTTTGTTCTTTTTGATAGCTTTCTTGTTAATGCATCTGACACAATTGCTATAATTATAGTATTGTAATTAAGTGGAGTATGATTTTAAAGAAAATTTTTGATTCAGATTATAAATAGCAAGAAAGGGTTAAAATTTTATGATCAACAAAATATTATTTTTTTAACTGCAACTTCAAATGCAACCATTTCTACTGCTTATGATAAACTTTTATAATTCATCATTTATTCATTCAATTTTGATTATCTCATCCAAATACAGATTTCTTATGATTTCTATCTCAAGTAGATATAATTCAAAAATTTTGAAGTTGTTGATGGTTTTGGTATTTTCTTCCGCTTTTATAGGTAGTTGAGATTACTATATATATATTTATATGTATATTTATATATGTATTAGAGTATTCGAGTAACTAGAAGCTAAAGCAGAAGGATACGAGAATTATGCGAACCGACCTGAAGAGGGCAGATGTGACTCTGCCGAAACGTCGTCATTTTACCATCGATCCCGGCAGGGATCAGTTATAAACTATGCGGATGAATTCCCGGAAACCATCTAATACATTTAGTGCGCGCGAAAACATAAAAAAATTATATATATATATATATATAATTTGTTTATATATATATATATATATATATATCTAACTTATTCTAATTATTTCTTTTCCAATTTTTTTACATACCAAGATGCAAATTTTATTGCTTTCATCCTTTATCTCTTTGTTTGCGCTTGTTATGAACTTCAGATCTATCATATTTACGAGGTTATTTTGGGTGTTGAATTAATATTTGAATTTTACGAGAGCTGGTTAGTAGCCTTCTACTTAACATACTAGGTGAGGGCTTTGATTTCTGTTGAAGATGGATATCTTATCAGTTACCTTTTGTTCGCTGCATGACGTAAGTTCATTACACACCCCGCATTGCTGCCCTTTATTATTTATTTTATGGGAAGTTGGACTTGATGGAAGGAGGTATATTCCAAGGATTATATAGGGGTACCTAAGTGACAGAACTTCACTCCTAAAATTTAAGGTTCCGTCATACATGTAGATATCCAAATAATCAGACATTTGGTATGTAAAATTTTAGGTATATACAGTTATTGAATCACTGTGTTTACTTAAAATCTAGCAAGAAGTCTCAGTTACTTTACCTCAACTACATGAATCATTGAACAACAATTTGATTCATATCAAGACTCACTATTGTGTTTTTCCGAGATCTAGGTATTTTTCTCATAAATGCTATAAGAAAAACGGGTTGACTATGTACTGCAAGATTCATGGGAAATCTGAACTTTCATACATACCAAGATGCAAATTTTATTGCTTTCATCCTTTATCTCTTTATTTGCGCTTATTATGAACTTCATATCTATCATATTTACGAGGTTATTTTGGGTATTAAATTAATATTTGAATTTTACGAGAGCTGGTTAGTAGCCTTCTACCCAACCTACTGGGTAAGGACCCTGATTTATGTTGAATATGCATCACTTATCAGTTACCCTTTATCCGCTTATGTTAGCTACATGATTTAAGTCCATTACATACCCTGCATTGCTCTTTATTATATATTTTATGGGAAGTTGGAATTGTTGGAAGAGCAGTTCAGGAGGCAGTTTCCAAAGATTATTTAGCATGTACTTATTCAACGTCGCACCCACTCTTCCATTTCCTCAATTCCAGCCGTATACATTAAATTGCAACGAACGTATTTTGGATATCTGAACTCAACCGTAATTCGGAGCGTACCCTTAGGTGGATGGGGATACATATTTGACTATAAAAGCATTTTCATATTAGACAACACTCATTAGTCTTGAGTTTCACTGAGTGAGTCAAGACGTCCTTATATTGCATCTATTAACTACAACAGTGATTTCGATGTTTATTCGTTCTCTCGGAAATGGTGAAGAGTATTCTCTTGACTGTAACTACCGTACTGGTGTATCTCCCCAAGAAATTTGATGGTTCCACCGGTGAGGATGGACATAGGCAATCTACCAAGGCAATCCGACATCTTCATCATCAAATAAAGAAAGCGACAACAGTAGGTGAGAAACAGAACCTCCAGGCAACGTTAGCCAATATTAAGACTTTCCGAACCCAAATAAAATATTTGCAGAAGAAAGGATCTGGAGTTGGGTCATCGCGTAAAGAAAACCTAGTGATAAAGTACAATGATTTGATTGTATATCTCCATTTAAGGCAGAACAAGTGGTCTCAGAAATCAAGTATTTCAACACATCGAATGTTGCTATACTGAGAGATACCGATTTAAATGAATGGTTTGAACGTGTAGTACAACCATTTATGAAAGATGTTGATCAATTTTCTGAAGCTTCAAGTAGCTGGGCATTAGTAAGAATCTAAAACTTGTGTGTAAACATCAACAACTATACCCAACTTGGATCATCTTATATTGATCTACCCCCTAAAAGAAAGAAGAAGCAAGCATATAATGTTAAGAACGAGCTTGACAATGCCTGTTTTGCATGGAGTATTGGGTCCGCACTTTAGCCTGTAAAAAAACATCCACAACGAACTTCTAGTACCCTATTACACAGAGGTGTTGAATCTCAAAGGCATCCAGTTCCCGATGACAATACCACAAATCAACAACTTCTCAATCAATATATATGTAATTAAGAAGTCTAAATTTTTTTTTAATACTACCAAAATATCTCACTAGAGATAAACGGGATCGTCTTCTTAACCTTCTACTGATTCAAGACCGGTACAATAATGATGATTCAACTCCTATTAATTATCATTTTTTGTGGATCAAAAATTTGTCCACACTGGTATCTACGCAACTCTGTAGAAATGACCATAAATATACTTTGAAACCGCTGTCTGCATTACTTTTATTCTAAAGAAAAACTTAATATTCATATGGAGGGCGTAGCATGCTAAACAAATGCAAGATGCCATTACCTGATGAGACAAAAAAGATTTTAAAGTTTAGAAACTTTATAAGCCAAGAAAGATCTCCATTTATCACTTATACTGATTTGGAAAGTGCCCTGAAGCCTCTTAATGATAAAACCAGATATCAAGAGCACATCCCTTCAGCTATAGGATATTACCTGAAGCGTTCTTATGATGAGTCCTTATCTTTCTAGCACTCCTATAGGGGTTATCGTGCAGGAACTGGTTCGCTAAGGAAATGCTACAGTTATCGGAAGATCTAAACACAATTTTCCTCTGTACTTACGACTTTGATCAGCTTTCGCAGGAAGAATTGCTCCAATATGATACTGCCACCCTTTGCCATGTCTGCGAGAAAACGTTCACTCCTGATGATGTCAATGATGCGTGACCATTTCCATCTTGCCACTGGATTTAGTACTTGTGATAGCAGAAAATCAAACTATAGTGGTCCAGTACATGAATCATGCATTATTAATTATCGAGACACGCACATAGTAACAGTTGTTTTTCACAACTTGTCTGGATATGATAGCCACTTCATTATTAATCAAATTTCTCTGTGCGCTGATGGAAAGATATATATACTTCCTATTACTAGAGAAAAGTACATTTCATTCACGAAGCATTTCAACGACTCATCAATTAAATTTAGATTGATAAACCCATTTAGATTTCTGGCTGCATCATTTGCTACACTTGTCCCCTCATTACCACAGTTTCCTGAACTACGTTCACAATTTTCGGGTTTACCTGAGGATCAGTTCAACTTCCTAACTAAAATGGGGGTATTCTGCTATGATTATCTTGACTGTTTTGAAAAAGTTTCTGATGATTCTTTACCAAGTCATGATAAATTTTACAACAAACTGTAAGATACTGGGATCACCGATGAGCAATACGCCCATGCAAGACGGGTGTGGTCTGAGTTTGGGATCAAAAACTTGGGGGAATACACTGATTTATATAGGAAGACTGATATTATGTTATTGACTGACGTTTTTGAAAAGTTCCTAAACACTAGTCATGAAAGTTAGACAGGAATTAGAGCTTCTTACAGACATTGAACAATTATTATTTGTTGAAAAAGGAATCCGAGGGGGATTGTCGTAATATTCAAAGAGACGGTGTATCGCTAATAATAAGTTAAGTATATAAATGCTTATGACCTTACAAAGCCTACAGAAACCTTAAAATATTATGACTGCAATAATCAATACGGACCCTAATATCGACATAACTGATATTTCCAATGATTCGCCTGAAGGGTACTTCTTAGGAGTCGATTTGGAGTATCCACAACACTTCTACAATGATTCCCCCGCTTCCAAAAACAGAAAACTACTGGCTACGTTATATGATAAACATAAATACGTCATTCATTATAGAATTTTAAAACAGGTACTGCAATATGGTCTCTCGAAAATTTCTCGTACGCTCAAATTCAACCAATCACCTTGGCTTAAGTCATACATAGACTTAAACACCGGATTGAGGAGTCAAGCAAAGACAGAATTTAAAGAGGATTTATTCAAATTGATGAATAATGCAGTGTTTGGAAAATGTTTAGAGAATTTACGAAAAAGAGTCAATGTTCGACTGATTTCCATACGGCAGGATAAATACGGCATAGAGGCAATGATGTCTAAACCAGAAATCAAGTCTTGCACCATCTTCAATGAAAATTTAATTGCAGTTGAGCTGGCAAAGTTGGAAATTCTCTTTAATAAACCCATGTACGTAGGCATGGCAGTTTTAGACTTGGCTAAAACAACTGTATATGATTTCCAACATGGGTATCGGAGATGACTGCTCCTTAGCATATACGGACAACTTGTTCACAGAGATAACGAATAGAGATGTCTATGAAATAGTGAAAAGAGACTGTCATGAGAAATTTGATACCTCAGATTACCCTCCAGACAACAGATTCGTAATCCCTCTGGTAAATAAGAAAGTGCTTGGAATGTGGAAATATGAAAACAATGGTAAAATATTGTTAGATTTTATAGGGCTTAACTCTAAAATGTATACCAGCAAGTTGAATACATAGATATAAGGCCCACACACAAAGCTAAATGAGTAAAGAAATGCACCCTTAAGAATAACATTACCTTTGAGGATTATGTCGAATGTCTGGAAACATTTAAGAACAACTCTGTCGGTCAAAATCTTATCAGAACCGATAAACAGATGGTGTACTCAATTACCCAACATAAAATTCCGGAAGATGATAAGCGATATCAGATTTCGGGCTCATATGAAACATTGGCTTGAGGTTATTATTCTATTATTGAAACTTAAATTCCGTTATACGTCAATATCCATCGTTATAGCTATATCCATGTGAATTGTGCTGCCATATGCATATTTTTATTAAGATTTATTATTAATTTAAGAATCACTGTTCTTGCAGCCTTGTAGCATGGTGACTTAAAGAACTACTTTTATTGATTTAGATTAGATTTCAATGTTCATGCTGTCATCTAAAGTAGTTATACCTGCCTAAAGGGGATATTCCACTATAAAATAAACAATCGCGCCAAGAGTTCTACCTCTTGGGTGGTGTGAAAATGAATTCCCGAAGGGTAGTAAAACAAATTAAGAAATTCTTCAATTTTCTCTCTTAAACTTCATGTCGAATACGACTGTATCTAGTACTCTTTTTCGGTGATAAACTCTTAAATACCCCCCACTTGATTACAAACCATCAAAACATACAATCGTTAGGACTGTTCCTTGAGTAATTGGTATCCCGTTTTTATCAATCTACTATCCACTCACCCACGTGATAACCAAGTCAATTCCAATCTTCAATGTAATAACCATCAGTCAACGAGCATTCTTAACATTCAACCTTCCAGTCTCCCCCATGATAACCAACTAGCAATGAAATCAAACCATTAGGATCGTTCCTTGAATTCCTAGTATCCCATTCTTATCATTCAACTTTTCAAGACCCCACTTGATTACCATTCCTGCCTTTAGAATCATTCGTTGAATTCCTAGTTTTTCGTCCTTAGCATTCAACCTTCCAGTCTTCCTTATGATAACCAACAACCACTGAAATCCAACCATTTAAATAACCTTTTCTTGTACTTAAATAATCTTAGCTTTGAAATTGTCTATAATTTTAGTGGTGTTGATCGGGCATTTTATGAGTTCTTGCAAATTTTGACAAGGGCAATTGAAAACAACTGCCCGTTAATAAATATTAAGGTTTCTAATTCTAATAAACCTGATAGTCGGTGGGTAACAGAAGACGTTAAAGTTGCTAGCAAATTAGTTAAAGATACTTTCTGGTTGTTGAAAAAAAGAGGGGATCCTAATATTAAATTCAGATACAAAAATTTAAAACAGGCATATTTTAAACTAATTACGGTGACCAAACGGCAACATTTAAAAAATGATATTGAAAATTCCTCTAATAAACTAAAGAAAACATGGAATATTGTAAACAAAAAAAATGAGAAAGATATAAACACTTATTCTAGGAATTACTCTCAAGGGCGATGCAAATAATCACGCAACATCTGAACCGGCTGATGTAGCTGAGTTATTTGTCAACTATTTTTCAAATATAGCTAACAAAACAATTAATAATCATTTTGGAAACAATCTGTCAAAAAATTGTACTGCAACAAATCCTCTAATAAATCGTTTCTTTTTTGAACCTAGTACAGCTGCTGAGGTCGCCAATGTAATAAGGCAGCTAAAAAATAAAATGAATGCTGGGCTAGATGGTATAACCACAAAAATATTGCTGATCCAACGGCGTGTCTTATTAATTTATCGGTTTTGTCAGCAACTTTCCCTAAGTTTTTGAAAGTTGCATCTATTGTGTCTGTGAATAAAAAAGGTGATCGTTCTAAAATACAAAATTATAGGCCTATTGCTATTGTATATCTAAAATTTTTGAACGAATTATTTTCAACCGTATGATTGGATTTCTAAACATAAACAACACTATAACTGATGCTCAGCATGATTTCATTAAAACTAATTCCACTGAAAGTGCCACTTGTGATTTTTTTCAGTTATTTGTGCAAAAGCTTGGACAAGGGTGAACACGTTGCAGGTCTATTCTTCGATCTGTCTCGTGCTTTTGACTGTTTAAATTTCAATTTTCTTGAGCATAAGATGCACCGATTAGGTTTTAGAGATGCTTTTTTATTATTCATTGTGTCGTTCTTAAAAAATAGAGAAATTTGTGTCAAAATACATGTTATAACTTCAGAAATGCATTAGGTAAATATGGATGTTCCACAAGGGTCTGTGTTGGGTCCACTCTTATTTTTACTATATATAAATGATATGCCTCTCAATATGAACTTACATGACGTAAAAATTGTGCTTTTTGCTGGCGATACGTCTATAGCGGTCTCATCACAGAACCCTGAGCAATTACTAGCAAAAATGTGTCACATTGTCCAAGACTTTAGAAACTGGTGTGCTAAAAACAACCTTGTTTTAAACATTGACAAGACTGTTGGCATAACATTTTATAATATAAAATATACTCCATCACTTAGACTTAATATAGATAATATCCAAGTAGACACAAATTTGAAACAAAATTTTTGGCTGGCTATGTAAACAACAACTTAAGATGGATCTCTCATATAAATCACGTTTGGAAACAACTAAACAATGCAATAATCAATCTAAGATATACTTTACCAACAAACTATCTAATAAACGTTTATTATAGCCTAGTTTATTGCCATCTATCATATAATATCATGCTTTGGAGTAGTTCTACTTACGCTATCCGTGTATTTCTAGCACAAAAAAGACTAATATGTCTAATCTTTAACTTAAACTACACTGACTCATGTAGGCCTTCATTTATAAAATACTGTATTTTGTCAGTACCATCTATATTTATATTTGAATGTATTTTATTTGTAAAAAGCAATAGTAATAAATTTGTTAGAAACTCCAGTGTCCATAATTACCCTACTAGGTATAATGACGAATACAGAGTAGAAAAACATAACACCACATTATATGAGAATTCACCTCACTGTTTTGCCACAGTATTGTTTAATTAATTTAACCTAATAAATTAAAAATACTCACAGGTATGAAATTTAAAATTTATTAAAAAAAAATTTGTCAGAAAAATGTTAATATTCTGTTTCTGTGTAAGTATTTAGAAGATTCTATTATGTTCTAAATTTTTTTTATTGTTATTTTTAAATATGGATGTGTAACTGGTGTAATGCTTATTGGTATATATGTGTATATATGTATATATATTTATATATATATATATGTGTGTGTTTTTTTTTTTTTTTTTTTTTTTTTTTTTTATCCGAAGAGGGGGAAATACATTCCGTACTTAGCTAGCACGTGCTGGCCGTCGTGCGGGACTCCCGATGCAATGACTTCAAAGCAAGAGTAAATCGTTGCATTGAAACCAGTATACCGTATACCCGCTAAACCCTAACCTCTTTCTCCTACAACCATGGTCCCCTGCGGCACTCTTAGTCAATACTACTTCGCAAGGGTGGTTCATTGCAGATGTTTACTGCCCTTCCATTGAAAGCTCTAAAGCCTACTCCTCGAACGTATCGCGGAGTTCTTTGAGGATAGTCTCCGCGTAATCTGATACCAAGTTCCAGGCTGGGGGCCCTTCAGCATGGCTTCTACTAATTGTTCTGGAACGATATTAGTCTCCAGAATCCTCTCCACTTCAGCACGTTGATCCTGAAACCGGGGGCAGGAGAAGAACACGTGTTCCGCGTCCTCTATCACGTCCGTACAGTGTGGGCAGTTTGGGGAGTTTGCCCTCCTGAACCTGTGCAGGTATGCTCGAAAGCATCCATGTCCAGTCAGGAGTTGAGTGATGTAGAACCCAACCTCCCCATGCTGGCGGTTGACCCAACGCCTGATGTTAGGTATCAAGCGATATGTCCACCTTCCTTTAGTAGAGCTGTCCCACCTCTCCTGCCATTGCCCTAGACTCATGGCTCTTTCATCGCTGTTTCCTGTCGGTTGGTCTTTCTCTAACTTTCTACGGTAAAGCCGTCCCCTTTCTGCAGCCAGGATGTCGATTGGTAGGGTAGAGGCAATCACACTCACCGCCTCGTAAGACACAGTGCGGTAGGATGATGCCACTCGAATCGCTGAGAGCCGCTGGACTGATTTCATTTTCCGGCGGTACGATGGTAGCTCGAGCGATTTCTCCCATACCGGGCCCCGTACAACAAAACAGAAGTAGTTACTGTTGCCAGTAGCTGTCTTCTTATCTGTCTAGGGCCTCCGACATTCGGCATTATTCTAGATAATGCCCCTGTACCCCAGCTGCTTTCTTGCTGGCCGCGATTATGTGCTCTTTGAAGTTGAGCCGTGTGTCCAGGAGCACCCCCAAATAGCTGATGAAGGGCTGCGACTGTATGTAGGAGTCGCCTATTTTGAGGGTGATGGTTTCCCTTGCCTTTCGACTGCTAACAAGAAGTGTTTCGGTCTTTTGTTCTGCTAAACTCAAGTCCGCTGCGAGCATCCAATGCTGAATTGTGGCTATAGCGAATGAGAAGGTTGTTTGTATCTCCTCTATGTGCTTGCGCACTATGATCAATGCCACATCATCGGCGAATGCCACTAGCCTGACGCCCTCAGGCAGATCGAGCAGGAGCAGGTCGTTGTACATTACGTTCCATAAGAGGGGGCCAAGAACAGAGCCCTGAGGTACACCTCCTGTGATCTTATAGTCTACTTGCCCATTTTCAGTTTGGTACAACAAGATGCGCGTCCTTGAAATAGGCTGAAACCATTCTGCGCAAGTACTGCGGAACTTCCATCCTGGCAAGAGCCTCCAAAATGCGGTCCCAGCGGGCCGAGTTAAGGCGTTCTTGATATCCAGGGTGGCTATTAGACAGTACTTTTTTCCACCTCTTCTCCATCTCTTTCCCGAGATAGCCTCTCTGGCGATGTTGGTAACGAGTGTCACGGCATCGATGGTTGATCTCCCCTTTCTGAACCCGAATTGGTTGGTGGAAAGTTTTGGCTCAACGTAGGGCTCCAGCCTATCTGCTATTATCCTTTCAAGGAGTTTTCCCGCAGAGTCCAACATACAGAGGGGACGATATGATGACGGTTCGTCGGGAGGTTTCTTTCCCGCTTTAGGGAGGAGCACAAGCCTCTGCTTTTTCCACTTAGTCGGGAAAACCCCTGCTTTAGGCAGGTCTCATACATGTGTAGAAACATGTCGGGCCTATTGGCTATGGCGCATTTTAGCGCGATGTTAGGTATGCCATCTGGACCGGGAGCCTTACCGTTTTGGAGCCGGTTGCACGCGCCCATCAGCTCATTCATTGTCACTGATGGTATATCTTCGTCCCTCACCTGCCACGAAGGATAAGCGGGTAGCTCAGGCTTCGCAGAAACAACAAGTGAGTGACAATGCGGTGCAATGATTCGGGGCAGTTCGTTGATGTCATGGGAGGGGCCTTAATTTTATGCATCACGATTTTATACGGTTTTCCCCATGGATCTTGATTAACTTCGTCACACAACTCCTTCCAGTAGGATCTCTTGCTTGAGAGAATGGCTCTTCGTAGTTGTTGTCTTTTGATCTCATAGTCGAGCCTTAGTTCTTCTGTTGTGACCCTGTCGCGTCTCCGTGCTCGTTGATGCAGCCTTCGTGCTTTGAGACACTCTCGTCGGTGTTGTGAGATCGTGTCGTTCCACCAGTAAACTGGTGGGCGGCTGTTGTTCTGCCGTCTCCTTGGCATGGAAGCATCGCAGGACTTGACAACGCTTGTCATTACCTCTTTGGCAGTGGCTTCTGCGCTTGTTGCTATTGACAATGGTTCCTGCTCCATAACCAAGGCGAATGAATCAGCATCGAAAGCATTTTTGTTCCAACCGACTGGCTGTGACCTCGCACGACTGACACACAATCTTCGTTTGGGAGTGGTGTTGATTTCCCATATAATAGCTTGGTGGTCGCTATTAGTAAACTCCTCATCGACCCGCCACTCACAGCCCCCTTTAATTAGGTTGCTGCTAACGAATGTCACATCGATAATGGAGCTGGCTGTGCCTTTGCGATATGTGCTTACGTCTCCTGTGTTGAGGAGTACCAGGTTGAGCGAAGACATGGTCTCAAGGAGAGCTCGTCCTCTCGCGCTCGTTTCCCGGCATCCCCAGTCAATTGCCCAGGCGTTGAAATCTCCTGCGATGGCGACCGATTCACGCTTCCGTACTTCCTCCGCCAAGGTGTCCAAGAATAACTCGAACTCCTCGAGCTGTGCACTAGGAGGTGCATAGCAGCTATAGAAGTGAACCCCTCCCACTTTGGCTCTCACAAGCCATGGTTGAGGGTATTTGGGAGTTGTTGGAACGGAAGTTTACCGCAAGCCCATATCGCTGCTCTGTCCGTTGTGTCATTTACCCAGGACAGGGTGTCGAAGTTTTTGTACTGCTCGCAGATTATGGCTACGTCGCAATCCAATTCCCGCACCGCTGTACCAGTAGGTCTTGGGCTGCTTCGCAATGGTTGAGGTTGAGTTGCAGTACTTTCATTTACGGGCTTGTGCTGCTCTCATCGCCTGTTTGGTAGATCGGACATTTCCAACTACCCGCAACGTGCCGGCAGTCTGACCTACTATCTTTCTCTTTGCAGAGTAAGCACTTGGCAGGTTGTTGACAAGCCGAGGCATTGTGACCAGCGCCTCCGCATCTGTGACAACAACTGCTTCGGTCAGTCTTGCCTCTGCACGCCTGGGCGTTGTGCCCAAAGTGCCAGCATTTGAAGCACCGTCGAAGGCTGATCCTCTCGCGAACACGTACTGTGCCCCACGCAAGTTTCAGCTTTCCAAGTGCGATGGCTTTCTTGGCCTGGACCTCTGGGAGACAAACAACTGCCGTTTGTGTTGATCTATATGCCCGTCGAAGTGATTTCACTGCCTCCTCAGTGATCTCTGCCAGGCCGTCGATATTATCTTTGAGCAGGTTTACTACTTCTTCCTTGGTACTGATCTCGTCCAAGTCTTTAATTTCAATCTCGATTTGCGGTATTCGAGATTGTACAGTGGCCCCGCTTGGGAGCTTATTCTTGATGGCGTTACAATAGCGCTCCATCTCCTGAGCGTCTGCCTTGGCGAATAACAAAAGTAGATCTCCCTTAGCTGTTCGTCGGATCTTATTGACTTTTTGCCTATATCCTGCAAGGTGGGATCATTCTTGATACCTCGCAAGATATCTGCATGGGAGCTCTTCTCGCCTTTCTTTATAAGCAGCGTACAATGTGGCGCTGGTTTTTGCTTATTGGTCCTCGGGGCCTTTTTCCTCTTTACCACTTGCCAGTCAGTCGACTGGTTTGCAGGTGGTTTTTGGTCTGCGGTTTAAACTTGGATTTTAATCCATTGTTTCTCTCCGCTTCTGAATTGACCACCCTACTTGTTGTTCCCTGGGTAGTTTGCCCGATGTTCTGGCGACCTTCCTTACCGGGCTTTAGCTTGGTAGCTAGCACCGGTTTAAGGTTTAAGTGGTGGTGCCTTACTTGATGAGGCTACTGAAGGCGAGACCTTCGGTGGCGAGGTCCTTGCTACAGAGGCTACTTTTATTGAAGCCGCCTGCTTTGGGGCCGCGGTGTTGATGCAGCCGGTTTTGAGTTAGCTGCTTTTGAGGCAGCCGTTTTTGGGACCTCCTTTTGCTGTCCACCTTGTGTCTGAGTGTTTGACACCTTTACTGGCGATGTCTGTGTTGTAGCAGGTTTCGCTACAGGAGGTGGCCGCGTCGTTGACGTCTGATATTTGTCATATTCTGACTTAATGGCGTGTGCCAGTTTCTTGATCTCATGATGTACATTGTGCCTAGGCCCAATGAACTTCAAGAGCTCATCGATCTTAGCTCCTAATTTGTTTGGAGCGCCACTCTCATTTGTTGCCCTTTGTTGGACGTCAACTCCACTATTCGCCTTTTGGAGTCTTGCTGCCAGCTCTAGTTGTAATGGTCGATGTTGTACCATTACTAGTGTTCTTCTTCTTGTCACTATGTGACGGAACCAGTGATAATTCGCTCCCCCCAGAATCCGTGGAGCGTGCACCGGCCACCGAGGCTTTCACTCGATCGGAACCGGTGGCGGGATTATCCTCTGCAGAGGTACCCACCTGGGGTATTAAGTTCACCTTATCACCCATATCCATAAATGGTTTATTTTCGGGGTCCTTCCCCTATCTGATTTTGGTCCGCCCTGAGGAAATCCTCAGTACTCCCCATTGCTGGAGAGCGTTCCCCTATCCGCCACCTGGGGAGGCGCCCGGTAGTGGACCAACAACCACCCCGGGAATGTGTGTGTGTGTTTTTTTTTTTTTTTTTTTTTTTTTTTTTTTTTTTTTTTTTTTTTTTTTTTATCCGAAGAGGGGGAAATACATTCCGTACTTAGCTAGCACGTGCTGGCCGTCGTGCGGGACTCCCGATACAATGACTTCAAAGCAAGAGTAAATCGTTGCATTGAAACCAGTATACCGTATACCCGCTAAAACCCTAACCTCTTTCTCCTACAACCATGGTCCCTGCGGCACTCTTACTCAATACTACTTCGCAAGGGTGGTTCATTGCAGATGTTAACTGCTCTTACATTGAAAGCCTCTAAAGCCTACTCCTCGAAGGTATCGCGGAGTTCTTTGAGGATAGTCTCCGCGTAATCTGATACCAAGTTCCAGGCTTGGGGGCCCTTCAGCATGGCTTCTACTAATTGTTCTGGGACGATATTAGTCTCCAGAATCCTCTCCACTTCAGCACGTTGATCCTGAAACGGGGGCAGGAGAAGAACACGTGTTCCGCGTCCTCTATCACGTCCGTACAGTGTGGGCAGTTTGGGGAGTTTGCCCTCCTGAACCTGTGCAGGTATGCTCGAAAGCATCCATGTCCAGTCAGGGGTTGAGTGATGTAGAACCCAACCTCCCCATGCTGGCGGTTGACCCAACGACTGATGTTAGGTATCAATCGATATGTCCACCGGCCTTTAGTAGAGCTGTCCCACCTCTCCTGCCATTGCCCTAGACTCATGGCTCTTTCATCGCTGTTTCCTGTCGGTTGGTCTTTTTCTAACTTTCTGCGATAAAGCCGTCCCCTTTCTGCAGCCAGGATGTCGATTGGCAGGGTAGAGGCAATCACACTCACCGCCTCGTAAGACACAGTGCGGTAGGATGATGCCACTCGAATCGCTGAGAGCCGCTGGACTGATTTCATTTTCCGGCGGTACGATGGTAGCTCGAGCGATTTCTCCCATACCGGTGCCCCGTACAACAAAACAGAAGTAGTTACTGTTGCCAGTAGCTGTCTTCTTATCTGTCTAGGGCCTCCGACATTCGGCATTATTCTAGATAATGCCCCCTGTACCCCAGCTGCTTTCTTGCTGGCCGCGATTATGTGCTCTTTGAAGTTGAGCCGTGTGTCCAGGAGCACCCCAAATAGCTGATGAAGGGCTGCGACTGTATGTAGGTGTCGCCTATTTTGAGGGTGATGGTTTCCCTTGCCTTTCGACTGCTCACAAGAAGTGTTTCGGTCTTTTGTTCTGCTAAACTCAAGTCCGCTGCGAGCATCCAATGCTGAATTGTGGCTATAGCGAATGAGAAGGTTGTTTGTATCTCCTCTATGTGCTTGCGCACTATGATCAATGCCACATCATCGGCGAATGCCACTAGCCTGACGCCCTCAGGCAGACCGAGCAGGAGCAGGTCGTTGTACATTACGTTCCATAAGAGGGGGCCAAGAACAGAGCCCTGAGGTACACCTCCTGTGATCTTATAGTCTACTTGCCCATTTTCAGTTTGGTACAACAAGATGCGGTCCTTGAAATACGCTGAAACCATTCTGCGCAAGTACTGCGGAACTTCCATCCTGGCAAGAGCCTCCAAAATGCGGTCCCAGCGGGCCGAGTTAAAGGCGTTCTTGATATCCAGGGTGGCTATTAGACAGTACTTTTTCCACCTCTTCTCCATCTCTTTCCCGAGATAGCCTCTCTGGCGATGCTGGTAACGAGCTTCACGGCATCGATGGTTGATCTCCCTTTCTGAACCCGAATTGGTTGGTGGAAAGTTTCGGCTCAACGTAGGGCTCCAGCCTATCTGCTATTATCCTTTCAAGGAGTTTTCCCGCAGAGTCCAACATACAGAGGGGACGATATGATGACGGTTCGTCGGGAGGTTTCTTTCCCTTTAGGGAGGAGCACAAGCCTCTGCTTTTTCCACTTAGTCGGGAAACCCCCTGCTTAAGGCAGGTCTCATACATGTGTAGAAATATGTCAGGCCTATTGGCTATGGCGCATTTTAGCGCGATGTTAGGTATGCCATCTGGACCGGGAGCCTTACCGTTTTGGAGCCGGTTGCACGCGCCCATCAGCTCACTCATAGTCACTGATGGTATATCTTCGTCCCTCACCTGCCACGAAGGATAAGCGGGTAGCTCAGGCTTCGCAGGAAACAAGTGAGTGACAATGCGGTGCAATGATTCGGGGCAGTTCGTTGATGTCATGGGAGGGCCTTAATTTTATGCATCACGATTTTATACGGTTTTCCCCATGGATCTTGATTAACTTCGTCACACAACTCCTCCAGTAGGATCTCTTGCTTGAGAGAATGGCTCTTCGTAGTTGTTGTCTTTTGATCTCATAGTCGAGCCTTAGTTCTTCTGTTGTGACCCTGTCGCGTCTCCGTGCTCGTTGATGCAGCCTTCGTGCTTTGAGACACTCTCGTCGGTGTTGTGAGATCGTGTCGTTCCACCAGTAAACTGGTGGGCGGCTGTTGTTCTGCCGTCTCCTTGGCATGGAAGCATCGCAGGACTTGACAACGCTTGTCATTACCTCTTTGGCAGTGGCTTCTGCGCTTGTTGCTATTGACAATGGTTCCTGCTCCATAACCAAGGCGAATGAATCAGCATCGAAAGCATTTTTGTTCCAACCGACTGGCTGTGACCTCGCACGACTGACACACAATCTTCGTTTGGGAGTGGTGTTGATTTCCCATATAATAGCTTGGTGGTCGCTATTAGTAAACTCCTCATCGACCCGCCACTCACAGCCCCGTTTAATTAGGTTGCTGCTAACGAATGTCACATCAATAATGGAGCTGGCTGTGCCTTTGCGATATGTGCTTACGTCTCCTGTGTTGAGGAGTACCAGGTTGAGCGAAGACATGGTCTCAAGGAGAGCTCGTCCTCTCGCGCTCGTTTCCCGGCATCCCCAGTCAATTGCCCAGGCGTTGAAATCTCCTGCGATGGCGACCGATTCACGCTTCCGTACATCCTCCGCCAAGGTGTCCAAGAATAACTCGAACTCCTCGAGCTGTGCACTAGGAGGTGCATAGCAGCTATAGAAGTGAACCCCTCCCACTTTGGCTCTCACAAGCCATGGTTCGGGGGTATTTGGGAGTTGTTGGAACGGAAGTTTACCGCAAGCCCATATCGCTGCTCTGTCCGTTGTGTCATTTACCCAGGACAGGGTGTCGAAGTTTTTGTACTGCTCGCAGATTATGGCTACGTCGCAATCCAATTCCCGCACCCGCTGTACCAGTAGGTCTTGGGCTGCTTCGCAATGGTTGAGGTTGAGTTGCAGTACTTTCATTTACGGGCTTGTGCTGCTCTCATCGCCTGTTGGTAGATCGGACATTTCCAACTACCCGCAACGTGCCGGCAGTCTGACCTACTATCTTTCTCTTTGCAGAGTAAGCACTTGGCAGGTTGTTGACAAGCCGAGGCATTGTGACCAGCGCCTCCGCATCTGTGACAACAACTGCTTCGGTCAGTCTTGCCTCTGCACGCCTGGGCGTTGTGCCCAAAGTGCCAGCATTTGAAGCACCGTCGAAGGCTGATCCTCTCGCGAACACTTACTGTGCCCCACGCAAGGTTTCAGCTTTCCAAGTGCGGGGCTTTCTTGGCCTGGACCTCTGGGA
>CM067221.1:70742602-70925609 GCA_034190945.1 Octodonta nipae
AACTCTTTACTGGGCCCTGTCTCCTTCACCCTCGTCTGGAACTCTTCTTCGTAATTGATTATGGTCTCTACTGGCTCGAAACAAGCTATCTCTTGCCATTGGCAATTCTGATGTCTATGTTGTTGGACAAATTCAGGACTCTGATTGGTATATCTCGTCCGGTTTTAACTATAGCCCGTCCAACTAAGTAGTCATGTTCTGAGTGTACAAGCTCCACCAATCCAACGCAGCTCCCAGGATTGCTGTCGAGATGCCCATGAATAATCTGTTCGTCCGTTCGACGGGAATTCTAGCTGAAGACTTTGCCACAATTTTTATGGAGGTTACTGAACTGTTGACGGGCCGTGTCAATACAAATTCCTCATTTAGGAACCGTGAGAACATCATATCTCGGGTCGAACATAACCCATGCTGGCTAATTTGGGTCCATTACCCAGTATAAAATCGTCCTCAATATTCGCTACCCAGGACCCTATGCCGGATCATGTTGTCCCCTATCTGTAGCGTGACATCTGCTCACCTGTATTGACATGGACTCGCCGGTGACTTTTCTGAGCTGGATGTATATTGGTAACTGGCCGAATTTCTGATGCTCTCAAAACCCAGGACTTGGCAATGGACACAGCGGCGCCGGTGTCGATGGTGATGGTAACTGCTCGCCCATTGATGGTGCCTCTAATGACTAGGCTGCCGCTATCTCGGCAAAATCCCCGGATGGATAAACGTTTTGGGGCTGGTGGAGGGACAGTCAGCATTCGCCCCCCTAGCTGACTGACTGACGGTCCCTGGACATGTGTCACGTTGGAAGTGCCCTGTCCGTCCGCAGTGGTAACATGCCCCCCTTGCCGTTCTAATATTTTTATAGACCAGCCAGCAGCTGGTTAAAGAAAACTGCTCGGACCCTCGGCTTGGACATGTTCATGACGGCCTCTACTTCCAAAGCCCGAAGTAGAGCTTCATTACTCTTCTTGACGCCACTCAGTCTTAAATTTCTTTGAACTTCCACATCACTGATGCCGTTTTTCAAAACTCTGTGTGGCCAACTGGTCTTTCGTTTCCTCTGGCAGGTCTGGATAGGACAAGTGAACTAACCGTCTAATCTCTGCTTCGAATTCTGAAGACTTTCACCGGATTTTGCGTTTTTCCACTCAGTTAGACTTGGTATACCTGGCTCAAGGATTGATTGTCGTATCGTTTGTCTAGAATAGCGATGATCTTGTCGAAATTGCCTTGTTCTTCGACTGGAATGCTTTGAAGGAGTTCTAGGGCCGGACCTCTTAACGAAATTACCAGAGAGGTAGATTTTCTTGATCATCACCATCCATTAGCTGTAGCCACGGCCTCAAATTGCCGTTTATACATGGGCCAAGATGAACTGCCATCAAATGTGGGTGGTTTGCTAACGGAACCTTTGGTATCACGCTGTGCTGGTATTTCCCTCTCTGCAAATCTTGTTGCAATTTTTTAATTGCTGTTTCCACTTTATCTTGTACTTCACTGTGTACTGCGTCTTCAATTTGAACTGATTTCCAGCTTTCACCTGGCTTTGGATAGAACTTATTTCAAATTTCACCTGGTTCTGGAACGGAATCGATGTCATCTACTTTGATTTCAACAGTCTCCACATTACTTTTTAGGGTCTTTATGTCGTCGTTTATTTCTTTATGTCTGATTCAACTATTTGCATTCTTTCATTAACTGTTTCATTAACTTGCGATACTATTTGCATTAGTTGTTCAAATTGCATTTGTCTTTTTTCTTCAGTTATTTTAAATTCATTTTGTCGCTTAATTCAGATTGATCTTATTTTTCTACAAATTTCGAGAATAATCCTTCAATTAAATTATGTTGTTTTTCTTCCATAGTGGAAACAAGATTTTTGCAAGGAATTCTAGGTTATGATCAAGATTTTACTAACCTTGAATTTCTTCTTTGATGTTTGTGATTTCTTTCTTGTTCACGTTTTTCTAGAATCTGTGCAATTTTTTCGTCCAGTCCCTCTGTACCTGCTTGACTACTATTTTTTGGTAGTTCGTCCATACTACGGGTTCCATAAATCAAATTAGGATTTTAACTGCACTTAATCCTTTACTTCTGATCACCAAATGTTGTAAAGTCCGTAGGATCAATTTAAAATTATAATACTTATATTCACTTTCACTTTTCTAGAACTTATTTACATTAAAACAGCTGATTCATCAATACAATAACAGTCATATATACGCTAGTCGTCGCGGTATAACTGAACTGGCCATCGTGGCGTGTTTCCTTTATAACACAGCATCGAATTCCCCAGTAAAAATCATCATCACTCCTTCGCTGCCGAGTCTTTTCGAGAATCGTTTTTTTTATCTTAAAGCGTTTGTTGTCGTACTGAAATGAAACAGGGTCGGCTTTGGGTAAATTTCGTAACAATATAACTTTATGGACCACCCCGTTTAACTAATTCCACTCCCCCTTATGTCCACCACATTGTATATATCCAACTGCTTATAGGAAATATAACTTTTTTTAGATTTTTTAAATCTATGTAATTCTACTCCGATCTTAGTTCCTATATACAGAACAACCTGTAAAATTACGATTGTTAAATCAGTTGATTTTTGTTAAATCGAAACGTGTTACATTTGCACATTCTGAATTTTTAATAAAAGCAAAGCTGATACCAGTATCTAATATTTGTGCGTGCGTGGGTGGAACCAATTGAGTAATTGTATTACCCAACATGGTAGAAGTTTTTTTTGCTATATCTAACGTTTCTGTCATTTAGGGAGATAAAATGTCTACCAGATTTTAAGTCAAACTATAGGCTTCCCGTCAAAAATAGATTCAGCAAAATCAGAAAGTAGTTCTTACGTGATGCCCGAACAAAAAAACAAACAAACAAATAGACAAACTTACAATTTTATAATAGTACTAGCCGTTACCGGCGGTTTCACCCGCGTATGGAATGTTCAAGCTTTAGCAAAAAGAAATAACTTATGAAATATGTGGATTATCCTAAATAAAAAAATGTCTAACTTGTTTAAACCACCCTACTTAAGTATAAATCCAAAAATCCCGAATACATTTTACCCAAACTGCAAGTATTTATGCGTGACCCTATATAACAATTTCATTCAACATTTTTTTAATCACCTTGAATAACTTTAACCCTACTTTACCATATACTGCAACCATCCTGTATATGCTGCTGTTTATTTGTCACCCAATATAACTTTTTGATCACCTGACTATAACTCTTCTCTACCTTATATTTCAGCTATGCAACGGCTTATGGTCTATGCTGTATAACAATTATTTCTGATATTTTTGAACCACCTTTTAAAGTACAATTTCTTTTTCCTATATTTTATTACCTTTTAAATGTAGGCACCTTTTTCTAAAACGATGTTAAACGCACTTAATACTATAATCTTGCTTTTCCCCATATTTTAGATATTCCATATAGTAGAATACAACTGTTAATGGTCTACCCTATATAACAATTATGTTTTAACTTTTCACATCCACCCTAATCGAAATACCGGTGGAATTCTTGGTGTGTTACAAATTTAAAAACGCAGTTTTGCACCCTAACACCAAACATTTATTTAAACACTCACCCAAACTGCAACTGTTTATTGGCCACCCTATATAACAATTTTACTCAACATTTTTTAAACTGCTTTGTATTTTAAGTCTACATCCATCAACATTAAAACCATCCTGTATACACTGCTGCCAATTTGTCAAACATTATAACTTATTTTTGAACCACCCTGTATAACCATAATTTTACTCTACAAAATATTTCAACCACTTTATTGTGCAACTGCTAAGGAGCCACTAAATATAACATTTTTTAAACAGTTAAATATAACTCCGGTCCACTCACTCTCTTATATATAGAACTGCTTATGGACTAGGCTATATAACTATTTTTGAATCACCCTTGAATGTATATTTTGTCTCAACATTGTACTTCAACCACCCCTTATAAGCAGCTGTTTCTAAAATTGTTTTAATCACACTGTATGAACTTACTTCGATCTATGTTTCAGATATTACATATACATATACACCCAATATAAATTTTTTTGTACCACCCTGGTTAACAATAAATCCATTAATGCCTAATATATTTCACCAAAACCGCAACTGCTTTATAAAAATTTTTAAACCCACCTGTATAGCTGTAATTATACTCCGCTACATATTTCAACCATCCTATATATGCAACTATTTGTTGATATAAAACAAGTTTTTAAAACCACAACATAAACTATAATCCCACTCCATCTTATATTTCAAACACCCTGTATGCACAACTGCTTCCAACGCTTCTTCAACCTATTTCATAACTATAGTATCTTATGAACATAATTCAAAGATCCTAACTGCTTATCTAACACATTTTTTAAGGATTTTTTATTCACTGTATAAATATTCTACCCTTTTTCAAACACTTGGTTTATCAAAACTGTTTATGGCCCACCCAATATACTTTTTTGGACCACCCCGTATACTAATTCCACTCCCCCTTATTTCCACCACATTGTATATATCCAGCTGCTTAGAGTACGCCAAAAATAACTTTTTTTCGATTTTTTAAATCCATGTAATTCTACTCCGCTCTAAGTTTCCTATATACAGAACACCCTGTAAAATTACGCTTGTAATATCAGTTGATTTTGTTAAATCGAAACATGTTACATTTGCATATTCCGAATTTTGAATAAAAGCTATGCTGATGCCAGTATCTAATATTTTGTGCGTGCGGTGGAACCAATTGAGTAATTGGTATTATCCAACATGGTTGAAGTTTTTTCTCTATATCTACCGTTTCTGTCAAATTAGGGAGATAAAATGTCTACCAGATTTTAAGTCAAACTATAAGCTTCACAACAAAAAAAGATTCAGCAAAATCAGTTCAGTATTTCTTACGTGATGCCCGAACAAACAAACAACCAGACAAACTTACAATTTTATAATAGTGTAGATGTATATTATACCTTAAACTAGGTGATTCTTTATAGATTATGTTAATTAGCACCTATTTGGCAATATATGCTCTACTTTAACTTGCCTGCGAGTTGTTGCCTTGATACAATGTTAAACATATATAAATAGTAAATGTCGATATCTCATAAACGTTGGGTGATAGAGACAATGGTTTGCATATTTTCAATCAGCATGTTTTAATTGCCTTAAATCAGTGTTACTTGTATTGCGACTGGATTAAACGCAGATCGTCATCAGTATCTAAATGTGCGTCTGAGTTTGCATACTAGTCAAAAGTATTTATATTTCATACCCTATTTCGAACTTGTTACGTTCAGATTTCTAAACTAATTCATACTCGTTTTCGGACCTGTTACGGTTGGAATTTCATACTCGTATTCTGGACTTTTACGATTAAAATGTATTAACTGTGACGAGTACTTATATTTGCGTACTTAGATTAGGTCCGGTATTTAGTTTTCACATCTAATATATGCAAAGATTAGGCAATGACTCAAAAACTAATTATTTCATTTCAATTTCACACGAATTAAAAAAAGCAAGCTGCATCTATGTTCCTTTTCTTCCAATTATCATAAACGATCATAATTCTACAAGACCAGTCTTCTCTATTCATAAATATGAAATATTTTGAACATTATCTGTAGAAATGTTGCTCACTTGGAGCGTAATATTTCGATCAATGAATCAACTGCAGGATGTGTGAGTATAAAAATATCCCACTAGATGTTAGTTTTTTACGAGGCACTAAAATACATGCTGCGCCACACTGGGGTATTTAATGAACTGTCATGATAAACTCCTTTTAGTTATTCACCAGTATTATCGAGTGAGCTGTATACACATATGAATAACTGCTAAGTCTGCATTCATCATAATGACATCCATTCATGTGTTTACTAGTCGTAATAATCTAGGTGAAATAATGTAGGGAATATAATAGTTCAGCCGTTCTTTATATATTTGCATTCAACACTATAAAACTCAGAATATCGTAACAGGTATTACAAAAAAAAACTTATAAAATAGTGTTGAAAAACTTCATAGAAAGAAATAAAGTTCCCGATTTTAACACAAATTCTCTGGATTAAAAATGAATATACTGCTCAAATATCAATTTATTAGTAACAATATTATTAAGAAACTTTATTTCGAATAGACTAAATATCACCACCTTGGAACAGAAAAAAAATATAGTTACTGACAGAATTTTCAAAGTGCATTATTATAGAGTTTTCAAGAAATGTGACGCTTAGCTGCAATAAATTAGGCCGCAACATATGACAAAACATGACAATACTGTTTGCCTAATAACCGTCAAGAATTTCCTAGTGAAAGCAAATTGACCGTCATCACAGGAGTAACAATACGGTTTAAGCGAACCCTTGTCTCACCTTCGGGTAGAGAGAAGCAATATTATTCCATCGTCATTAAGTTTATGGCTTACAGGACATTCATGACGGAATCGGGATAGTAGGGGACAGGTTCGGCAGAGTCGGGGACTTGGAAGAGAAACGGCCATCGCCGAAGGCGACATGTTTGGGTCAAAGAGGGAAACCATGATGCCAGCCAGTCGTTTATATACTCCTATATAGATCGATGGGTAAAGGTTCTGGATAAAATCTGGAATAATATGAATCGCCCGGAGGGTAAATGTTCGATTTCTGTTTAAATCTGATTAATTCGACTGATATATTTGTCGGATGTGAATTTGCCAGGAACTCATGTTACAATTACTTGCAATATATAAACGGTTTATCTCACTTTAAAACGGGAAAGTGGGCCTTTATGAATTTATAATAATGAATATATCAAACACGTTAACATAATTTTTGTCGGATCAAATATATATAACATAAAAACTCCCCAAAAAAAATTGTTTGAAAAAAATATTGATCACTAGTATAGTCATGAAATGTCTGGAAGTCTGTTAGATATTTATTATATGTAAATGTTATAGTGGTCAGAAAAAATAGTTTGACATTTTTAAAAGAGAAATAAAATATAATTCAGAAATGAGTACAGTTAGCTTATCACAAAGACAATAGTAATTGCGAAAAGACATAGTGGAAGAAATTTCAGACTGGAAAAACATGTTGGAATATTGTAATTTGTAGAAAATGATGGATTGAAAATATAGATTGGACTTAAATATAACGAAAACATTAACGAATGACCATTCTAAAGATATATAAGTATTTAGAGTAAGTTGTGAATGCATGAATATGAATAAATTGGTAAAAGTCAGGGTATTTAATTTAATTATGTGTTTTTTTGTGATGTTTGCCATAATTGCAGTCATTTGTAATATTGAGACCTTTTTATGCATATGATTGTGAATGGTCACCAAAAAATATGGTAAGTATTTTGTCATAAATAATTCTTAGAAATTATGTCGGTTAAAAATATCTCTTACATTATAGCTTTGGTATTTAGATACCAATATGCAGGTAATTAAATTTTCATTGAACTGTTCTTTTCAGAGCATGACCAAAAAATGTTCACCGGATACAACATAGGAAGAAAGCTAATTATTTAGCTATCTTGTGATCCTTGTAGAGTAGGCATATTGATACCCCCAGTTCGATCTAGACTCTGAAACTCATCTAATAATATTCTAGGGAGGCTCGAAGGTATGGTAGATTGAGGCCCCGATTTGAACTGGACCCTATTTCATTTTGATAACTGATCACTGCCGGGATCGATGGTGAAATGACGACGTTTTCGGCACAGAGTGACATCTGCACTCTTCAGGTCGGTTCGCATAATTCTCGTAGCCTTCTGCTTTCGCTTCTAGTTAGTATTCGAACTATCAGTTATCAACTACGCGGATGAATTCCCGGAAACGTAATACATTTGGTGCCGGCGGCGAAAACAAATATATATATATATATATATATATATATATATAATATATATATATATATATTTACAAACTGTAATAATTACAATGTATTATGAATTTTCAAATTTATGATTACCTCAGGGTCTTTTTGCTTGGGTTCAAAATTGTAGATCTTATATAAATAAATGAATTTTATACTTATCTTATAAGTCTCTCTTTCTTCTTCGTTACACTATCACTTTTTTTGTTTAATTTTGAAATTATATTTTACACTTATTTTCTTTTTAAAATTTTTTAAATGACTCAGAAATAATTTTAAATTCTCAATCAAATTACAATTTATTTATAATGATTTGTCCACAATACAATTCTGATATATAATATTGCCTTTACAACAAAAAAATTTCCTGGTTACTTAAATATTATTAAATTTCTATCAATTTGTTACAAAAATTCAATCCTCTAAACACAAATATTCATTATACTAAATTTAAACAAAACCTTATTTCTATCACTGATTGATTTTAGATTTCAATAATCTGTTTATTAAATAATGTTTCAAAAACTCACAGTTGTCTGGCTTGAAACCCCTTTTCCTAATTTTAGTTTGAGTATACTGCTTCCTGATTTGTTTTGGTTTATAAACTAAATTCTGCTGCTTATTTGTTTACTGCTGCACCAATACTTTTATTATTCCAACAAAATTGATTTTATCTCTCCATCCAAGGATTTCAAATAATTCCTTTTATGGAATATTTAATTTCTTAATTTCAAATTGATGATTCAAAACTTCAAAATATTAACTTCAAACTTAATTTCTTGTCAAAAACTGACATGGAACACTTATTTCAATGATACCACAGATCATTTATCTTGTTGTCATGGAAACGTGATTTTACAGGAACGAAATTTTGAACTGCTCTCGTCGACGCTTGGAAAACAAGAGAGGAGTTTTTAATGTCAGATTTCCTATTTATTAATAAATTTTGCCACCTGCTATTTCCATTCCGCTTTAATTTATTTTATTAATTTCCAAATATGTTCGTTCTAAATCATATGCAAAAATCTAAACAAATTTGAATTCAATACATTTACTCTCCTAAATTTTATCTAAATTACTTAATTCATGTTTTCAAAATTTTTGATTTGACACTTGTAACCTGCTGGTCACCAGTCATTAAAACAGGTACTTAAAAAAATTAAATTTACTGAAATTAAGACTGAATATCTTTTGAACTATTGAATTTTCATAAAACTATGCTCTAAGCTCTTTCTAACGGTATAAATCTCTTTACTGTTCCATCATTCCTTAAATTTTTAACGGTCTTTATAATTCTGACATTTCAATTCTCTAAATTTAACAATTTATGTATTTTAAAATTAATTTGATCTAAATGTGTTATATTCAGTGTTCTCATGGCCTAATATGTGATCTAAACTTGTTTTACAAGCTCTACTGTGATTTCATAAGTGAATTTAACCTTTTGATGTTTGACCTAAATGTGACTTCCTGCCTAGATTTTCTCATGTAAGTATCCAAATTCTACTACACTCTGCATGATAGATTATCTAACTTTATATGCCACCTTTTATCCTTTCAACAATTTGCTTTTGAAACATTCTTTTTACATAGTTTATATTTTTAGGTTAACTTTAACTTTGATTCCTGCAATTTCCTTTCTGTTATTAGATATATATGAATGATATTACATTTCCCCAATCATTTACTTATTCAGATTACTAAACTTTTGTATTATTCATGTCGGTTTTAATCCATTACAATATATTGCAATAAGTCCGTGGGTTCAAATTTAATTAATTTAAAAAACTGATAATAACTTCACTTTCTAGAACTTTATTTACAAGTAAAAATCAAATATTTACAACAGCTGATTTCAAATAACAATTCAAACAAATATAAACTCAAGTAGCTGAGCTGTACCAAGTTAGATATTCTGTATTGCTTTATATATCTTACGTCGAATTTTCTGGTCGTTCTGGATGGGTATTACTTTTGTTGGCACAGCGTCGAAATTAGCTTTTTTTTAGCCCATTCGAAAATTCCAGTTATTTTTTTCTTATTCCAGCGAATGATGTCTATTGGAATGAATACTGTTTTACGTTGCTTTAGTCAGAAACGACATAGAGAAATTTTATAACACTGCCCTCTTTAATTCTTATCGGCCCGATCAGAAACATCCTCCCCATGGTAGGGTGCGAGTCGATCTAAATGAACCACCTTCAACTTGGCCCTGGGGTTTCGACGGATGCGGTAGACAACGTCATTGATTCTCTTGACCACCTTGTATGGACCTTCCCAGGCGGGGGTAAGCTTTGGAGATTTACCCTTGCTCCTCTGGGGGTTGTACAGTCAGACCTTGTCCCTCTCTTGGAACCCGAATGAATTGGACTAGAGGTCATATCGTGTCTTCATCCGGTCCCTGGTGGCCAACATCTGCGTTCGGGCTAGTTCGTGTTTTGCCAGCATGTTATGTCGGAGCTGGTCGGCATAATCGTTGATGTCTTGGGACAGTTCGTCGGGGGAGCCAAAGGCCAGATCTCAGGGTAACCTCAGCTCTTTTCCAAATATATTCTGGCGGGGGTCAGGCCTGTACTGTTACGTACAGCTGGCCGATAGGCCAACAGGAATAGCGGAATATGCTAATCCCAATCACGCTGATTATTGCTGACGACCTTGGATAGTTCTTATTCCAAGGTCCTGTTGAATCTTTCCACCATTCCGTCGGACTATGGATTAGATTACTTTCTGTTCCAAGTTAAGCCCCTGGTCTGAATGTAGTTCCAACTAGACGCTGAATAGCTGTTCTACCAGCACCGTGGCTACGGTGGTTGCTTCTTGATTGGTTATCGCATATGACTCAGGCCATATGCTGAAGTAATTTATTGCGACCAGAATGTATTTGTTCCCCTTCTCAGACTCGGAAACGGACCGGCGACATCGGTGGCATTTCCCTAAAATGGGACGTCCATATTGTACTGTTGCATTCTTCACCTGGTCCGGATCTTCGGGCCCTGACTGGCTGCACAGGTGTCACATTTCCGGCACCAAGCCTTGACGTCTTCGAAGTAATTTATCCAGTACTACCGCTGGCGAAATTTATCTAAGGTTTTTTTCATGCCCAGATGACCCCGGTAGTCTCATCATGTACTTCGGTCAGGATGGCTGGTACCTTCCTCATAGGGACTACCAGTTGACACTTGGTTTCTCGGCCATCGGTGCTTTCTCAAATTCGCTTGAGCAATCCATTCTCTACTCTTAGAGAGTCCCATTCGGCCTATAACGCTTTCAGGACGCCCGAGTATCTAGTTATCTCGTCCCAACGTGGCCTGGGTGCCTCTCTCTTTTAAGTGAAAGGATTGGTTCGATGTCCGCATCAGTCATTTGGTCCTGGATGCACTGTTCCGTTGTCCAGTTTCCATTGGACTGCACTCGGATCTGTCTGATGGAGATACCCTCTTCTTGTTCAACCTTGAAATCGTATTACTGTAATTTCTCTATCCACCTAGCCAGTTGTCCTTCGGGTGTCTTCTGTCTAGCAGCCATTTGAGGGCAGCATGATCTATTCGGATTAGGAAATGATGTCTATAGAGGTATCTGTGGAAATGGTCTGCATCCCTTATTATTGTAAGAAGTTCTTTTTTGGTGACACAATAATTTCTTTCCGGTTTCGGGAATCTTGCATCTGGGATAGGACGGCCCCAAACCTGTCTTTCTGGCGGCGGTGTCTAAGATGAACTTGCCGGACACTGTAGGAAATACTAGGATTGGCCTGGAACATAGTGCCGCTTCAATAGTCTGAATGATATCTCGCAATCCTGATTTCAACAGAAGGTCTCTTTCTCAGTGGCCTACCGATGTAAAGGGGCGGCGATGGTGACAAATCCCTCAACGTATCGTCTGTAGTAAGAACAAAGCCCCAAAAAGCTATATAGTTAATGCTTGTCTCTCGGGACTGGCCAATAACGGATGGCTGCTATCTTCTCTCCGGTGGTGCGGATTCCTCACTCGGAAACGAGGAGGCCCAAAAACTGTACTTCTTTTTGAAACATGGAACACTTCTTCGGGTTGAGTCTCAGGTTGGCGTTCTCAATTCTGTTAAATACTTCGCCCAAGTTTTTCAGGTGGTCGTCGAATGTATGACCCATCACCATAATGTTGTCGAGGTAAACTAAGCGCGTTCTTCCTGCCAACACGCTCAATACATACTCCATTAGCCTCTCAAATGCAGCGGGAGCATTACATAACCCAAAGGACATGATAGTGAATTGAAACAGCCCTTTACTGGTGGCGAACGCAGTCTTCTTACTGTCGTTTTCATGTAGACCAACCTGCCAATATCCACTCTTTAGGTCTACTGTGGAGAACCAACAGGAGCCTGCTAGTGTGGTCAGAGTGTCATCAATTCGGGGTAGTTGATAGCTGTCTTTCTTCGTGAAGTCATACAGCTTCCTGTAATCCACACAAAATCGGGTGGTTCCATCCTTTTGTAACTAGCACGACGAGAGGGGACCATGGACTTATGGATGACTCAACAACTCCATTTTGCAACATGGACTCGATATTTGCCTGTTGTTGCCCCAAGGGTACTCGGGTAGGTGATATTCTGATATTTTCAGCCTTTCCGGTATCTATTCGGTACTGAATGATGTTGGTGGGACCGGTGGTTTCAGCTTAACTAATAAAAATTTGCCAGTGATTTGCAATAAATTGCTTGACTTTCTTCTGTTCCTCTGGTGTAAGTTGTTTGAAATCGTCGGAAAACTGTTGCAGAATCTCTTTACTATACTGTGTCTCCTTCACCGAAGTCTGGTACACTTATTCGCAATTGATGATGATCTCTCCTGGCTCGAAACATGCTATTTCTTGACAATTGGCAACTCTGATGTCGTTATTGGACAAATTAAGGAGTCTAATTGGTATATCTCGTCCGGTTTTAACTATAGCTTGTCCAACTAAGTAGGCATGAGCTAAATATACGGGTTCCACCATTCTAACGCAGCTCCCAGGATTGCTTTCTAGCTGCCCATGAATAATCTGTTCCGTTTGACAGGGAATAATTCTGGCTGAGGATATTGCTAAAATTTTTATGGAGGTGTAGAGCTGTTGACGGACCGTGTCAATACAAATTTCATATTTAGGAACAGATGAACATCTTATCTCGGGTCGAACATAATCACATGCTGGCTAATTAGGTCCATAACTAGTATAAAATCGTCCTCAATCCCCGCTACTAGGACTCTACGCCGGATTTTATTGTCCCCTATCTTCAGTAATATATCTACCTCACCTTGTATTGACATGGACTCACCGGTGATTGTTCTGAGCTGAATGTCGTTGCTAACTGGCAGGATTTCCTATGCCCTCAAAACCCTGGACTTGGCAATAGACAGACAAGATCAGTAATATAGTAGCAAACTTAATTGTAAATAACATAGGAGTACCTGAAGGTAGTGTCCTTGGACCATTATTATGCATTATATACCTTAATGATATCGCTGTCACTGTCTCAGTCTTTTTGCAGATGATACACTTATATATGTCACACATAAAAATATAAAAACAGCAGAGGACATGATGAATGAATCATTAAAAAATATGGAATCATACCTTATACAAATAAATTAAAAATAAATATTAGTAAGACCAATGCCATGGGCATCGAAACACAGGGTGCTTAATCTAAACTCACTCAAGCTGAGAATTTTTTATTCTGAATTAAATTTTTAAGATAAAGTTAAATACCTAGGCTTTATGATATATAATAAATTAGTGATCATGCAGAATATATTATTAAGAAAATATCTAAAAAGTTATACTTTTTTAGTAGAATATCAAAATCTTTATCACTGTATGCCAGAGTTACCTGTTATAATTGTATCTCGAGACCTTATTTTCACTATTGTGCTACTCTGTTGTATTTAATAAACCAAAAACCAATTTCCCAACCTCAGAAATTACAAAATAGAGGAAAGGGGGTGATTTTAAGATGTAATTGGTATACACCTATTAATGATATGCTATCAGTTTTACAATGGATGCCAATAGATAATAGACTATATACTTAAGTATGCTATTTATTTTCAATATCACTGTAGGTAAACAACCTAAATGCTTAAATAAATTTATAATTGGAAATTCTGAAGTACACAAATACCCCACTAGAGAGAAAAATAACTTTCACATCTTTAGGATGTCTTGCAGCCATGGAATGAACTCCACGTTCTTTAAGGGACTTAATTGTTTCAATAAGTTACCAGATAATGTAAAAAATACATCTTCTATTAGTAATTTTAAAAACTGCTTAAAGGAATTTATATCTTCCAGTATATGGTAGAGTCATACAAACTCCATGCCCTAGTAGTTGTACTTACTAAGTTATCTAATATAAGAAATGTCAATGTATAAGTTAAACAATTATCTTGGTGTGTTTCAATGTATTATATTGATCTATATGTCATGAAATGAATTCAAGTAACTTCAACACCGGCTCTGTAAGTAAAACAAATTTATTATAATCAAATTAGGTCAAATATTAACAATTATTCCCACTACTAACCAATTATTATTTATTATTGTTATATAATATTTGAGAAATTGAGAAAATAAATAAATTTAATGGTTTGTTGACATTAGTACATAGAAAAAGAACCCTAAAAAATGCATTTTTAAGCTCTTTATAAGCTATTAGTAAGTTACTGATACGCTGCTGGTCAACACATTTATATATCGTAACAGCTTGAAATATTACAAAAAAAAAACAAATTAATGTCTTCGGTTAAAACGAGTAAAACAATGAGAATAACGATAGTTATTACATTAACATCGTCTTTGGCAAGAGAAAAAATTGCTTCAATATATTACAATAAAACAACAGTCACAAATTCACACTAACACAAATACCCTCTTCTGTAACTCATATCAAAAGCGGACACAAACCGCTGGAAACTATTTTCTAAAAGATGCCGTACATTTTTAAAATATTTATGCATTTTTCAACGAAAGTGTTTCAATCATTATTTGGTCATGTGAACACGCAACACTACGTTCATGGGTATTGTTGGTTTGCTCTCACGCTAAGTCTCGCGACAAACCAAAACAAAGGATCACGGGATCCAGAACAAAACCGCGATAATTTGGTAGAAAGAAAAAAACGAGAATGTTTAAATCGATAATTATTTTTATCAATGACGTCTATATGGGTTGCACGAGGTGTGGAAAATAACAACTTGGGGAGGAAAGAAATTCTAATGAAAATGTGAATTAATACACAATAGGAAATTTTGTTTAAGTTTGTATATGGTAAGTATATGTGAGTGCGTAGAAAGTTATCTCGGGAATTTTTATTTTGTTAATTATCTCTTGTCTGTTCCACATTACTGCTCATCCGAAGGGGAAAAGTTTGAACAATTTTCCGACAAACCAACACACTAGATTTTTGTAAAATCACAGTTTGCACCCTAACACTAAATCTTTATTTTTAGCACGCCTTTTCAACAACTCTAAGTTATCCATATCAAGGAGTGTTTAAAATAAAGGTTTGGTGTTAGGGTACAACACTGTGCTTTTATATTTGTGACACACCAAAGGTTCCACATCAATTCCATCCAAACTAGATTTTAACTTTTGGTAAATAAAATTGTGGAATATTAAAAAATATTTGGATAAGGTGCTAAATAATGCTTTAACACAAAAAAAGTCTGTTTACTGTGAAAAAGATACGTGTATAAGGCTTAGTGTTTTTAATTAGTTGGAATTTTAATGAATTATGCCCGGGTAATTTAGAACTTCTATATATCTATTTTTATGAGATTTAAATTCCAGAAACTTTGATTTATACGCCGATTAGGAAGATTCTAGATAAACATACAAATAAAAACATACATATATTCCCAACAGAAACTATTACTCAAAACACGCAAATGGTTGAAAATGTATTATTCATCAGGTAATAGGAGATGTAAAACTCTCTAGGGTGGCATTAAAGCCAAGATACTACAAAAGATTAAGTAAGAGATTATACAAAAGTGTATAAATAAAAGACTACAAAGACAGACAGTAGGTTTATGTATCCCTATCGATTTGGCTGACAATTGTGCCGGTTATTCTTTAATTAGTACTACTGAAAAGACTCGCTATGTTGTTAGAGGTCCGACGATTACGCGTCCAACTAAAATAGCTCTTTGTCAGAGAAAGATAAACCTGGACATATTTGAAAATGGTACAATGGTACCCAGAGAATGTACTCAGAGCCATAGCTTGATTAATTGAGGCAGGACGTTGCCTGATCTGTGAAGGCATGACTTTTCTCGGCCAGGCAAATTAAGGCTGTTACTTGGCTGGTAAATGTAAGATTGTTAACTGGTCGGTAGCGGCAGGGCTAAATAACATCAATTGTGTCATATGTATCAAATGTATCTACAATATTAACTAGTAAGGCAGTACTTGGACATTTCAAAAAGATTAATTTTCGCAAACACTGTTTAAGAGTCTGCAACAGATCGACATTTGATAATTTGTTGCGTTTCAATTTAATCCTGGTTTTTGTACCATTTTTCAACGTCGATTTATTCATTTCCTTCGTAATGACAATGGTTAAATCTGTAATATGAGTATGATTCAGCGTAGTCTAGATGACATTCCTATCGCTAAACTCTCTTCGATCTATTCGATTTTAGTACACTTTCATGTTTTTTATGCCTAATGCCTGTTGGAATGAAGCTTAACATCGAGGAGGTTTGAACCTTAAAGATTGCCAAAATAAAGGCTTATTGATTGAGTGAATTAATTAAGTTTTTGGAAAAGCATCAGCTAAACATTAACGAAGTTTAGAGTTTAAGTCACTGTTCTGTTAAGATTGTCATCTTCGTCATCCTGTATACCATTCTCAAGAGTTCTCATGCCATATCAAATTTTGTTTGAAAAACAGTTTATATAAGTCCAAAAGTTAGAAATGTACATAGGTCTGTTAACGAATATAGCAACCAGACAATTCACAGAAAATTTCGATTTATAGCGCAAATAAACCATGTACGACCTTCGGGTTTCGGACTTTCAGATTCTGTTAACACTTTAGAAAATGATATTGCGCCTTGTGTACATTGAGACGTTTGACAAAAAAAAAAGAAATAATATACACAATTTTCTGACAAACAGATCTAATAAAAGTGTGTTTGTAAAACGTAAAACAATTACAAATTAAATTCTTAGCAGTGTGTGCACCGGTATGTGAGACTGAATTAACAGCTATAACCATTAGAACAAATTGCTTGTAATTTTATCAAATTCAGCGATATACATTCGGACAGTATTTAGTACTGTTATTTTTGTGCAAAAGTGCTCAATATCAATGAAAATATATGAGTTTCCTTTATAAATATTCTCAATAAACAATTTGTATTTTCTTTCTCAATTTGCTGGTTATTCAGTTACATAGATCGTATGCATATTAAACCTCTTGAAGAAAAACTTGCAATACTTTACGGGCCTCTATTTCAGCTTAAAATGAAAATATCACATTGAGTTGCCGATTTTTATTTAAAAAATCGGATTTTACTTCAAGTGCCAAGCCTTCGTTTGAAAGTACATGTGAATTTTTGTGAAATTGTATGTCAAAAATATGATTCTGCTATTGGAGCTTATATCTCTGTTTTATTTCTAGCTATTCAAGATTTAGAGACATATACTCTTACAATTGCCATTCAATATTGTGATGAATGCATGATTCCATGTTCAAAGTATTTACCTTTATCTCTAAAGTAGCGTGAAAACAAATTGCTTGGTAGTATTATAAATCATAATAGTTGTTATGCTAGCTATGTTAGAAAATACGAATATCCTGTTTGTTTCATTTAGTTTGTTGAATAGTGTCTCGACGTATTGCTAAAATCTTATTTGGTATAGTAGTAGATTATATTTAAGTTTTCTTGGGAATAACACCACAATTTAATTAAAAAACTTTATATATATATATATATATAATATATATATATATATATTATTTTTATTTAGATTAAAGTGTCTCGACTACATTATGGTCATTGACACAGTTACAGTGTTTAAGTGATTATTGATATTAATAATACAATATTTGTTACTAGGGCTATGCTAAATATTTACAGTTAGTATTTACAATACAGGTTTTTACATTTTTTATTTATATTTTGTGGTATAGGTTGGTGCTGCGAAGAAATTGTATTGCTTTGTCCTGCTGCTCTGGTATACTAAGGATTTCCCTGAGAGTGTCTTGAGGTTATGTTCTCTGCGTTCATCTCTGTACTGTTGGTGGATTGTCTCTGGTCATCAGGAAGCTAAGTGTAAGGTGCGTGTGACCAATTCTTAGCCTTCGAATTTTTATTTTGTCGGACCTTTTCATATTGGGGACTTTCGCGGCGTTTACGTGTGGTTGGATGTTACTCAGTTTGGTGTTTGACCTGTTCCAGATTTCCTGCCATTTTTGTAGACTGTTCTCATTTATAACTTTTTTGAGGTCTCTGAGAATACATAGGTTAATCTTTGTAGTGCGCCTTGATATAGCTTCTTTGGCTGCTTTGTCGGCTAACTCATTTCCTTTTATGCCTATATGTGATGGTATCCATATAATAACTATTTGAGTTCCTCGAGATTTTAGTTGATGGATGGTTTTGTGAATTTCTTGTACTAGAGGATGGTTTGTGTAGATATCTTTTAAAGAGTATACTGCGGATAAGGAGTCGGTGCACATTGCTACTTTCTGATTGTTTCGTTCAATTGTCTTCGATGCTTTTAATATGCTGTACAGTGTATCCCATTTTCGTTGAGATTGCCAGGTTACTCGGTTGTTATTAAAGAGAGAGTCTTGTGGTTTTCACATACCTATATCTACGAAGTTAATAGAAATACTCCTGCGCTAAGAACTACGTCTAATAGAAAATTTTGCATAGAATCCAGTGGAGTACTCAATTTTTTTTCCGAGTATGGTTTTGAAGATACTACACAACAATATATATTTTTAAATGGAACACCCTGTATTTTATTATTTCATTGAATTCGTTATTTTTTTCCCTTTAAAATAATGTATAATACAATACACAATGTATTATTAGAAATGCTAAAAAACACTAAAAAGCTGAGTTTTTTGCTAGTAGGTCATGTATTTTCCATTTAAAAGGAGAATCAAACAAATAATTCCATTTGAGATTTTTGGAGGAGTCAATTCAATAACATGAAACACGAAATTTAGGTACCTAAAAGCAACTAATAAATAGTTATACATCGTTCATTATGTATAACAAACAGAACAAGTATTACAAATGAAATATCTATCTTAAAATTAATTTTGGACATTATTTATTACTTTGTCTGTTCATTGGGTTTTCTCTTCTCCAAATTTTTTCCTGCAGCAGATAAGTATTTAAAATTGTATATGTAGAACAAAGTGTAGTAAGGGAATTTCGTAAAATTGCCCGGATTACTGACTGTCTGTACAGAGATTCTTCCTCACAGTTATTCTGAGAGAAAGTGATGTCTACAAAATGATCAACTAGTATTCCTATATATAAGTATTGTATTGTATATTGTGTAATACTTATCTGTGTATGGAGACGTTTCAACTCCGAGTCTGGAGTCGTTGTCAATCGTTTAGTGTTGTTTTCGAGTTTTTTTTTAAAAAAATTTCGCTTTGATCTTGAATTTGTTGTTTGTCAAAAAATTTGACACTGAATTTGTCGTTTGGCGATCACTTGACGCTGAGGTTACCGTTTTTTTTTTTTTGTTCTGTTAGCAATAAATTCCTCCAGTCCAAATGAAGGTCGGCTGAAAGTGCTCCGATTTCAGTGTTGTTTATCATCATACAGCTGGCTTCTTTAAGTTTTCCCTTTTTTAAATTTTCTTCTTTCAACAAAATCTTTGATTTATCCCAGTCTATCCTATGGCTGCCGGTGCTCGTTAATACATGATTGGCCAAATTTGATTTGTCTACATGTCTTCTGGAAATGTTATATTGATGTTCTTTTTTCCTTACTTCTAAAGGTCTTGAAGTTTCACGGTATAAGAATGGCCACAGTCACACAAAACACTGTACACACAATTTTTAGAACTCTGGATTGCGTTAAACGGTTTGGTATGTGTGAGGATAGAGCGCAAGGTATTATTTGTTATAAAAACATTTTTAACGCTGTATTTATTTCCTAACCGTTTAGTTTTTTCCGACACACCTGGGAATTATGTTCATAATTTGGTTGTCTGTTTGAGTTTGGTTGTTATTAGTGTGATGGTTATTTGTGCTGGTTTCTTGTTGCGATTTTCTTTCTAGCTGATTTATAGTTTTATTTATAAAGTCTTGGGGATATTCATTTTGAAGTAGATGTTCTTTGATAATATTGACTTCTTTGTTAAATGTAAAGAAAGGTGTTGTAAAGTGCTTATATGATAGAGCAAAAAACATATCTTCATCCATCCAAATCTTTAACAACAGCGCTGTGTTTTGAACAGTATTTGGTATTTTTCTATTTGTTTTTGAGGCAGAGATGAATACTGGGCTACAGTAGTCTAGCTTAGAGCGTATTAATGATCTTTAGATTCTTAGCAAAGTTTCTTCTTCCGCACCCCATTGTTGGTGTGCCAGGGTTTTGAGAATATTTAGGCGATTTAAGCAGCTTTTCTTGGTTTCTTCCATATGAATTCTCCAAGTTAATCTGCTGTCGAATGTTAGTCCAAGCAACTTGATATGTTTTACCAGTTGTAGTGGAGTTCCGTTGATTGTTAGCTGTGGGACTTGTGTGTTACTACGTCTTCTGCTAAATCTTATTATTTTGGACTTAGTGGACGAGAAGTTGAAGCCTTATTTGCCACCCCATTCGGTTAGGTTATCAATTGCATTTGGCAGGAGCTTGCAGGTACTTATTATGGACTTACCCTGACAGAATGGAACTAGGTCATCTGCATATAACGAGTGTTTCACAGGGAGTTGTAATGAGTTGCATATATCGTTTATAGCCAGCAGGAATAGTGTGGTACTGAATACGGAGCCTTGTGGCACGCCAAGAGGAAGACAACTTATGTAGCGTTCCATTCCTTGATAGTAAAATTATCAGAAACCAAGACAATGTTCTCAAACTCGATTGGTATACTAAACCAAGTAATTCAGGACGTTACTTAAATTTTTTATCCCATCATCCTATGAGGATGAAAATCAATATAGTTTATTCAATGAAATCTAGAATTTGTAGAATCAGTCCCCGCACCTTTAGAGACAAAAATTTAAAAATTCTTTATAACTTATTCATTAATAATTCATATCCCAGCAAATTACTCAACAAAATTATTTTTAATAATCCAACTATTTTGAGAAACAACAGAGTCATTTCAACAATGACTAATCCACCTTCTAGTACAATTCTTAACGATAACGATTCCACTAATAACACCGTTTCTTTTAAATATTTTTCTTTGCCACATATTGAAAACATAAGACACAAAATCCAATACAATTTCTCTAATGAAGTAAATATCCGTTTTACACATATGTCCATTAAAACTGTCAGTTCTCTATTTAGCAAAACCAAAGACAGGATTAGCAAAGACAACATGTCTAATGTAGTCTATGAAATTGATTGTAAAGATTGTACAGGGATATATATTGATCAGACGTCAAGGAACCTCAAAGGAAAAATTACTTCCCATAGAAGTGATATTAGGTTGGGCAAGAACAGTTGTGCAATTGCTTCACATTGTTATGATAGTAATTACATAGCTGATTTTGAGAATGCACGCGTACTTATCAACGAACGTAATACTTTTAAACGCTGTTTCCTTGAGATGGTCTATATACACAACAACCCAATAGTATCAACAAAAAGACAGATCTGCAAAACCTCAATATCATTTACAGTTATCTACTAAATTGATAACAATAACTCCTATAAACCTACCCAAACCATGTGTTCTGTTGATACTGTTGATTGAAAATTGATATTTACACACTTCTCCTTCATTTTCTTCCATTCATTCAACTTTTTAGGAAATTGTATCAATTATATTTCTATTTATTTTAATGTTTGTTAACAAAATTAGGAGAAGAGAAAAAAAAAAATTTAATTCAAATCTTAATTTCAAATATTCATACATTTCTAAATCATTTCTGTCTATCACAGTATCATTTTCATAGCTTGTTCCGTATAAAAACATTTTTTGATCTTTCTAATTGACAGACAATTCTTGTCACTTCAGATACTCACAAAGTATGAAAGTATTCCTATATACACATCATTACCTCTAATTTTTTAAGTGATGTAACATCTTTTTATATTATAACCTCGATTATTGTAAGTAACTCTCTTATAATAATGTACATTGTATGGTATAATTATTTTAGTGACTGACGAAGGATAAAAGTATATCCGAAAGCTTTCCTAATCAAAAGAGTTTCCTAAAACTTGTATTTTTACCAGACTGCTTTCCCATTAACTGAAGTTTCTGTTTTGACTATCAAGCCGTTACAACACATTTTGTTTAATATAAATGGGCTTTTTCAATCACATCACCAACACATATGGCCCTCAGACCACCAAGAGGATGAAGAATTTCGCAAATACTAACAGAAAGATGGCATCACAAAAGAATAGAAGGATTTTCCTATTGAATTGCAAGAGGACTCACATCACTGCTGTACATATTGGGAATAACACACACATGTAGCTCAACACATTGAATACCACAGCGGTCAACAAGCTCAGATACTAGATAACTGTATAACTAGATAACACTCTAAACTTCTTAATATTGAAATTAGATTTGTCAACTCAACCATCTAAAAGTATGAATCTTTAATGAATAATCTACAGTTTGATATTTACAATACCTTACCAGAAGCAATTGCCAATGAGATCTTTTGCTGACAAAATATAATCTATAACAAAATTTTCCATAAAGTTAAATCAAACAACATCAAAAAATTGTATACATTAATTAACGAACAAACTAAACAGATAAAAATTTGCGAGAAATGGTTTAGGAATTTGACTAATATTCAATTTCCCAAAGAAATAGTTGACATTCTCTCTTTAGGGCCCAAATTTTGTTTACCCCCAAAAACTTAAGAAATTTCTATAAAAAGATATTTAGCAGATGTAGAATATATTATACAACATGTTCAAAACAAAACTCTTCAAAACATTTACTCCCCTAAAGTGACTAACATTCTTACTAATTTTTTCAGCAAACCAAATAATTATTCTAACTACAACCATTACTTGAACACTTGCTTTTATACCACTAAAAGGTTCCTTAAAGACCACCCTGAAATTTTGATAGTTCAATCTGATAAAGGTAATGTGACAACGGCAATCCTTAAAGACCATTATATTAATTTATCAAATGAACTCCTAAGTGATAATGAATATTACCAAGTTATCAACAGAGATCCTACTTCTACCTATCAACAAAAAGCGGGACGTTTACTGTCCGAATTAAAGAATAGTAAAGAAATTACAGAATCTATCGCTTAAGAATACAGTATTTATAACTCTATATGCCCTAGGTTTTACGCATTAATTAAAATTCATAAGCCAGTTTTCGCTGTAAGACCAATTGTGTCCTCGATTGATTCACCTAATTCCGGAATCGCTAGATTATTGGATGATATTCTTAATGCTTCTTATGATAAGTCTAATTCATTTTATATAGAGGTTTCCTTCACGTTTGCCAATATATACAATGATAATCAATTACCTACTAACTACATCTTAGTTAGCCTAAATGTCAAATCCCTTTTTACCAACATTCCGCTCAGTCTAGCTAAACAGAGTATTAACAAATATTACAATATTACACATCACACTAACATCAATAAAAACAAATTTCTTGAACTGGTACAATTCATTTTCGAATCCACTTTCTTTTCATTTAATAACGTTTATTATAAACAAATTTTGGTTCCCCAATGGGATCCAAGTAATCGCCCGTAGTCTCCCAATATATCATGGATGACCTTATTGAGTACTGTGTCTCCAAAATCTCCTATAACATACCTTTTTTAAACAAATACGTTGATGATATAATTTGCTCCATTCCTAGTGATGGGAAGACTGAATTACTAGATATTTTTAACAGTTATAACCAACACTTACAATTTACAATAGAAGAGGAAGAAAACTTATGTAGCGTTCCATTCCTTGATATTAAAATTATCAGAAACCAAGACAATGTTCTCAAACTCGATTGGTATACTAAACCAAGTAATTCAGGACGTTACTTAAATTTTTTATCCCATCATCCTATGAGGATGAAAATCAATTTAGTTAATTCAATGAAATCTAGAATTTGTAGAATCAGTCACATCAGAGACAAAAATTTAAAAATCCTTTATAACTTATTCATTAATAATTCACATGCCAGCAAATTACTCAACAAAATTATTTTTAATAATCCAGTTATTTTGAGAGACAACATAGTCATTACAACAATGACTAATCCACCTTCTAGTACAATTCTTAACGATAACGATTCCACTAATAACTCCGTTTCTTTTAGATATATTCCTTTGCCATATATTGAAAACATAAGTCACAAAATCCAAAAAATTTTCTCTAATAAAGTTAATATCCGTTCTACACATAAGTCCATTAAAACTGTCAGTTCTCTATTTAGCAAAACCAAAGACAGGATTAGCAAAGACAACATGTCTAATGTAGTCTATGAAATTGATAGTAAAGATTGTACAGGGATATATATTGGTCAGACGTCAAGGAACCTCAAAGGAAGAATTACTTCCCATAGAAGTGATATTAGGTTGGGAAAGAACAGTTGTGCAATTGCTTCACATTGTTATGATAGTAATCACATAGCTGATTTTGAAAATGCACGCGTACTTATCAACGAACGTAATACTTTCAAACGCTGTTTCCTTGAGATGGTCTATATACACAACAACCCCAATAGTATCAACAAAAAGACAGATCATCAGATCACAGCATCGTGTCGTTCTTCGTATTCAGTTGCAGCGAACGCTTGGCAACCTCCTGTGATATGCTGGATAGATTGAGATGCTTGGCAACCATATCTGCATCTGTCGTTGTTTATAGAAGGGTCTTTGACGATGTTCTTTAGATAGTTCTTAGTTGGAATTACTTCATCTTGGATTGCCAATATAAAGGCTTCCGTTTCAGGAAACATATGACCAGACGTCAACCAGTAGTGTAAGCTGAAATGTTGACATAATCTTTGTTGACTTCGTTTATATGTCTTCAATGAAGGGACTTTTCTTTCTATTTGAGCAGTTTCTGATCAGTTGTCTGGTGGTATACTTGAACTTGTTGTTATGTCAGTCGTAGAGGTGTTAAGTCATCAACCTGACATATGACTCTGTGGAGATCAGAAAATTCTGAGAGTTTCTGGAAATGATTACGCAAATTAGAAATTTGTTGATCACGTATCTTTCCTATATCTGCCAATCCTTTTCCTCCTTCACACCAGGGCAATGTTGTATGTTCGACCCAGCTCTTCGGATGGTGATTTTGAGATTTGTTAGTAGTACTCGAACTTTCCGTTGTAATTGTTCAATGTCGGTCTTGCACCGAAAGAGTAACTAACACTGAACACGCGTAGGTATTAATAGCCTGAAACAGATTTTTAATGCTAAGTTTGGTCTTCAGCAGTCGTCTTACCCTTTTATAAAACTCTGTTCTTAGGTCCTTTTTCATAGCGGTGTGATCAATTCGTTGAGCCTGCTTTATTCCAAGGTATTTGTAAGTATGGCCTTCCTCCATGGATTCAATTGAGGTGCCATCTTCCTTTTCGTAGGGCCCCTGCTCTATTTTGCCTTTAACTATATTAATAATTCGGCATTTGTCTAGGCCAAATTGCATATGGATGTCACTAGAGAACCCTTCTACTATTTTAAACATATCATGCAGCTGTTGTTTCGTAGCTGCCATCAACTTTAAGCCGTCCATGTATAACAAATGATTTATCTTTAATACTTGTACGTTATTGTGCTTGAGACTGAACCCAAAGTTAGTCGAGTTCAGTTTGTGTGAGAGTGGGTTCATGGCAAGGCAGAACCACAGCGGGCTAAGAGAGTCTCTCTGGAATATACCCCTTTTGATAGGGATAGAGTCGGTTTGTATCAAACAGTCGGCTTCATTCAGAAAGATCTTGGTTTGGTTGGTTGGTTAGTTTCTGTATTATTCTCTTTAGTGTTTTTGATTTCTTTGTAGAGCCTGGTGGGCCTTGTGATTGTTTTCCTTTCTCCCTTTATTTTTGTTCCTTGAGCTACTAATCTCACAAGCCTGTCGTGTATGTCGCTGTCTTTTTTCGAAGTTATGGGATGTCTGAGTGTATTGGTTTGAACCACTGGATGACTCCGGTACTCTCTTAAGTGACTGGATTCAAGTTCCTCGAGAGTGTAAACGTTTTGACCCACGTGCAATTTATTTAATGAAGTTTTTCCCTTGATTGTATTGCTCAAAATGTTTCTTGTGCGTTTTTAGTCTGTTGTACTTTTCTCTCTGTTGTGGTGTTAAATCGTTAGCTATTCTAATATAAAATAGTATTGAGTAAATTCGACTGATGTATTTATAGGATAAATTTATTGTAAAATTTAAGAAAAAGGCTGCTGAGAATAAATGTCTTATAGATGCATTGTGAATTTATACTCGTAGATGACACAAAACATGTATGATTATATAGAAATGTCCGACCTAAACAAATCTTCGGGTTTATTTAGTAACTATAGTCCGTAAATAGTGTATGTAAATTTATATATGAATATTTTTCCAGATTTTCAGTTGCTGTTTCCATATTGTGCCGCTGGGGATTGGCAACCTAAGCTATTTTTTTATAATATCTTAATTTTTTTATTGCCATTGATCGGATCTGACTAACAAAAATTTGGAAGCTGTGAAATATAGAGACTTTTGTTCAAGTGTATTGTTATTCCCAAGACATCCATGAACACAATATACAGATGCCATAACTATCTTTCAGAAAATAAATATGTTGAAACCTGACTCTAAATGACTGAAAACTGATTCAAGTATTTAATAAACTGTGTTGAACAAAATTACTCCACTCAAATAATGGCATAATTCGAATATTGATTAAGCAATTAAAAATATCGTTGGCTTACTTTTGGCATGAATTTACGGTAGTTATCGATTAACTCCTTCCCTTCAAAACTTCCATCATCAAGATAATTATAAACTTCAGAAACAATTTTAAACAATGGCGTTCAGGAATTTACTCGGAAATAGTTAATTGTGTAATGGATTCACTGTTAATACTCGCAAAAATTTAACTGCAATCATACAGACATAACTGAAAATGCGCGACAAGGTATGAAAACCTGAATGGAGGCTATTTTATGAGTATCCACTTATAATTATTGCAAACTCTGTAATATTTTAATTAGGTCAGATATTATATAGGCAACTGTTATAGTATTCCCTATCTCAATTTATATTTAGCGCACGTATAAAATATAGTTTACTAGTATAAGCACCTGTCCTCAGTTATAGTTTGTTAATCGGGGCCCACCAAAATTACGGTTTTAAAGTTCCGTCGTCGATGTTTATATTATCGAAAATTGTGCTTAGGACGAGTACAAAATATGTTGACTAAGACGCTCAAACTCAAATATATATGCGTGCGTCTTGACTTTTATTTCACCGGAATCTAAACAACAATCCACGGATTGCTGGCATTTAACACCACCCAAGAAACTGTAGTCGAAATTCTCAGCCAGGAATATTAAGTGTACCCTGTTTTGAGTCAGGATAGAGGTGTGCAATGGTGACATTGGTAATCCTGCATACAGCTCACATCTAGTTCCCAGATACTACAACGTGTTTTTGCAACTAAAGAAGCATCTCGGATGTTAGCGCCACAATGAGCAAGTTGTAGGTACCTAACAACACTGAATGTGTTATTTATTTGCTAGAGTTGTATTTTGTTATAAATATTTTCAGTTTTTAGTTATAGGTGGAAGTCGGTTATATATTTTTAAAAATGTTTTATTTTCAACTTTTTAGTTTTTTTGAACTCAGATAGTTTTCATTCTTTATTTTTAATTTTGTATGTATAACCTTAATAGACAGTACTAGGTAACATCGGAAGCCACAACAGTACGCAATGATTCCTATCTATTTAAATTGAAAGGTAAATGTTTACGAACAAAATGTACAAGTAAGCGTTGACTTAATAAGCCCAAAATATATGTATGCCTGACGGACCATCCCATGTAACTTTTTTTGACAACTCTGTATAACTATAAATAATTTCACTTCACCCTATGTTCCAAGGATCCTGTACATACAACTGCACAAGGAAAATCATAAATTTGTTAACTGTCTTCTGTAAGTAGAGTCCATCCCATATTTGCGGAGTCAAATCCGTCCTATATATTTTAATCATCGTATATAAGTCCTTGTGGGCTACCCCATAAATAATTTCATTTTTAACATTTTAAATTATCGCCCTGTGTAACATTAATTCCTCTCCACACTTTATGTAACTTCTTATGTGCTATAGAATAAATATTTTTTAAATCACACTGTATAAATATAATTCAACTCCAGCATATATTTCAACCATCCTGTATATGATTTGCTTACGTCCACATCATATAAGAGTTTTTTAATCACCCTATATAATTTTAATTCTATATCTTTCCAACATTTTTATACCACCAAACGTCCATTCCACCTTATATTCCAACCATCCTGCGTATACGGCTGCCTATGGATCACTATCATTCTACTCCGTCCTATATTTCAATCATCATATAAATGCAACTCCTTCTATCACTTTACTTTGTGATTTTGTTTGCTATAACTAAACACCCTGTCTATAAACGCACCAAATGGCAGTTTAGAGTTTGACATGTGTTGTCACTGAATTTTCTATTAGACCGGGAGAATGTGACAACCAAAATCACCGTCTTCGCAAAATGGAAAAATTTTCATTTAAATAGGTATTTGCCTGGTATACAAACAAAACGAGCTTGGTACTCATTGATTTATGGAGCCGAAAATACTATGCTTTACCACCTGTATGCTTGAGATGTACATAGAAAATTTTCAAATTTGCAATTAAAACTTCCAGTGCCTACAATTCCCTCAATATTACGTTGGAATTAAAATATATATGAGTAAACGGCCGTTATGTCATTTCGATGAAATTTTTTACAAGAATTTTGGAATTTTCAACGATTTTCTGCAAAACTAAAAGTTGCACGTCGCAGAAAAGATATGAGATGACCTAGAGATCTTCCTTAATAGAATAAATGTTAAAAAACTAAAAACATCCATAAGTAGTTTTTAAAAAATCGACCAATATGTTAGGGATATTGGTCGACTTCCATGCACGCATGTGTTCATTCACAAATTTCATAACTTTACCAATAGAATTCTTTTCCTAAATTTGAAATTTCACCAATCCGTATTATACTCTATTAAACAAGACAATATTCATTCAAAACGGTTCACCACAGGAGACGAAATCAGGTAACATACATACAAAAAAAAATAGGCGAAGAATTGATACACTCCATCTTTTTGGAAGTCGGTTAATAATAAGTTTTCGTTCAAAATAATGGTATAAATTTAATTGTATGATTATTAAAAAGTACCTAAATTAGGCAAAAATATTTTTTACCTTGCACTTTTATACTCATAATAAATGAACAATATATTAAAGGTAGTGATGTAATATGTTTAAAATTTTTAAGGAATATTAATGGATGGACTAGTTACAATTCTCGTGTTCTGGTCATTTTGAGACAATCCTATTGACTGCGCCCATTCTATATCTTCATAAACACAAATGCTTTTTAAAAAATATATTTTTATTTAAAACACAATTTAATTATTGTACTTGAAATTTTTTTTAATTAATATAAATGTTTATAAATATTAAGACATATTACTATAGAAGTATTTGTTTTTAAGTTTTCGCTGGCACTAAATGTGTTAGGTGGTTTCCGGGAATTCATCCGCGTAGTTGATAAGTGATCCCTGCCGAGATCGATGGTAAAATGACGACGTTTCGGCAGAGTCACATCTAAATTTGTGTTCTTGCTAAATGTTCAAACTCTATTAGTGTTTATAATGGAATTTACTATTTGACTATTTAACCTTTTGTAATGGTGTTGGCAACTTATCTTTTTTCTTTACGTAAGTATTACTATTTTATGAAATTTATATGAATGCAATGTTTAGATTTTATATGCCAATATCCATCCTTGCAATAGTTAGCTTTTGAAACATTTTACATTTTATAATTACTGGTTCTTCTATCTTATATTTGCTTGTTCCTTATATCTATTTAAAATCAATTGACACTTCATTTAACAATTTAGATTCTTGCACGAGAATGAAGAGGGCAGATGTGACTCTGCCGAAACGTCGTGTTTTTACCATCGATTCCGGCAGTGATCCCTGCCGGGATCGATGGTAAAATCAACTACGCGGTTGAATCACCTAAAACATTTAGTGCCCCGCGAAAAAATAAAAACAAATATATATATATATATATATATATATATATATATATATGTTATATGCAAAATATATCAGCACTTAGTTCACACAGTCGAGAAGTCAACGGAATTCAAAGCGTACGTGACTTCTCAGGGATATCAAATTACATCTTGAATTATATGCAAACAACTTCCCGGAAACCTACACGAGTCCGTTTACCCAGTAAAAACGCAGACTTGCATCAGCATTTTTGTTAATGTTATAAAAGCAACTGGAAACGTTCTCGTGTTGTCATTCAAATAATATCTCTTTTAGTACTAAGTCATTCAAATAATATCATTTATAGCATTAAGTTATTCAAGTACTTTAACTATTTTAATTGTTCACTTTTAATATTGTATGTTTCTAAATAAATAATTTTTTTTAAAAGTGAATTGAATCAAAGTGAATATAAAATTGGCGCAGTCAGTAGGATTTCCAACACAGTTAGAACACGTGAATACTAACTAACTGTGGAGATTTGTAAATCATTGTGGACAAAACCTACTTGAAAAGGACAACAACTACCAAGTACTAGCAAGGGAACACGCAACCAGGCTAACCAGTGCTAAGTGACGCGGAGAACAGTCCGATGCGAGGAATAATAATGTAAGAATCACATAAAGTAACTATTTATTATTTTGAATGACCACCAGTTCTTTCATTTATATAATATTTTATTCCTCATAACCTTACCTTCCTAAATAATTTTATTTTTATTTTTTTTCCATTACTTTGACTTACATATTTCGAAGTATTTGAAACATCATTTAAATTTATTATTATTTTACCATTTATACATTCCCATTTTGTTTTTGCAACTCCTATATTAAACATTACTCAATACTGAATCGATAAACCGTATATTTTCTACCATTTCAATTTAAAACTTTTATTCAACATTTAATTTCGATTTATTGTGCGAATCTATACAATTTTAAAAATGGCAACGACTAGACAGGCAGCTACACCAACTGTAGAGCCCTATAAGCTATCGGAAATATTTGCCATAATTCCTGAGTATGATGGTAATCCGATATTTTTAAACACTTTCATATGCTCCTGTAATACTGCTTACAGCATGGCAACGGATAATCAGCAAGTACTGCTAATTCTCCATATCAAAAATAAGTTACGCGGTAGAGCGGCTGAGTTAATTAATTCGCGAAACCCTAGTCAACTAGCCGAAATTCAAACCCTCCTAGAAAATCATTTTGGAGATCCTCTGGATCTCTCGGCTCTCATACAGGACTTGCAACGAATGCGGCAAACTCCAAATGAATCCCCCCTCACTTTCTCTGCTAGACTCCAGACGCATCAAGCGAAAATGCTAGCAGCTATAAACAAGCAAAATTTAACTATCAAAGAAAAACAAGCACAGATTGACTTAATAGAGTCAATGGCTCTTAATAGCCTTCTTACGGGTTTAGAGCCCAAAATTGGTCAACTCGTTTGCGCTAGCGACCCATGCAGTATTCTCACTGCCATTTCCAGAATTAAACGAGAACTGCAACTATCACATTTAGAAACCCAGAAATTTTCAGGTAATAGAAGTTTCCAACAACCCCCTCGTAAACCAAATAACGGTCCACCTCCTAAACAATGCTCTTTTTGTAAACGCATGGGCCATTTAAGCAACGAATGCTTATTGAGAATGAGACAATTTCAACACAACCCGAATTCTAATCAGAACTATTCGAATTACCGCCCTCATTTTTCCAATCAACCTGCTAATCAATCTACAATCGTTAATCCCAATCAACAATTTTCACAGCAACAATTTCGTCCATCTACCAGTAGACAACCCCAAATGTCTGGCAATTACAAACCGAACTCGAGTTTCTTTAAACATCAACAACGCCAACAACCAAAGACTCATCACTTGAACAATCTGCAATTTGGACCATATCACAATGACTATAACTACTCTCAAAACGAAAATCATTACACCTCTTTACCCGATGAGTACCGAAACGTACAAGATTATCACCCTAATGATTTCGAACAAAACAATGAACCAGAATATTTCAATACTGAACAGTTATACGAATTTTATTCTGACGAACCTGATTCTTCTCAAGTAAATTTTCATTTGACCCCCACTCAGTCAGAACCCCTAGACCAAGAAATTTCAGATATTCAAACCCAAATTCAGACAATGAATCTGGACGACTTCAGCCCCAATGTCAACTTCCCAGAACAGAACTTTCTGTAAGACCCCTTCTTTCCGTCAAGTCAAAGAATCTTTATTATATTACTGACTCTTCAAACACCTATAAACTTCTTATCGATACGGGTGCAGGACTTTCAATTTTTAAACCTGAAACCTGCCAACGCTTCAAACAACGATTTCCCGAAAACGTAGTCATCCAAGCAATCACCGATCAGAAAATCTTAATCAACGAATCCACCCTTGTACCTTTCAATGTCGCCGACCCACACAAGGTATATATTTGCAACATCGACATTGAATTCGACGGATTACTGGGTTCAGATTTCCTTGAACACTATAACTGCGTTATAGACTTTAACAGCAAACAACTTGTCACTAATTTTAAAACTTTACCTCTCTACAAAGTTACGGATGATACTGTCATGCGTACTCAGAACCCTTCAACTTTCAATAACTGCATCCCGGTTAATACAATCTGTTTAGAACCCCGAACAGAACAAATATGTAAATTAAGATGTAACCTCACTAATACTGATGCTTTCCTATCATCTGCCGAAATAGAAAAAGTTTATCTTCCCCGTGCCCTTGTTAAAATTAATGAAAAAGGCGAATTCCTTACTTCAGTTTTAAATGCAAATGCTATCCCCAGGACTGTTAATTTCGACAATTTGGAACTCGAACCGATAAACAATTTTTCCGTAAACATTATTTCTGAAAATTACTCTCAAAACTTGACCCAGCCTGATAGACAAACTACAATTATGGAACAACTTCGGTTAGAACATCTGAACGAGGAGGAAGCCGAACTTATTTCTCAACTTTGCCTCGAATATTCCGACATATTCTATTTAGAAGGTGACCAACTGACCTTTACAAACAAAATCAAACATTCGATAGACACTAATAACGCAAAACCCTCTTTCACAATGTCATATCGGTACCCCCAAATACACAAACAAGAGGTAAAAAGTCAGATATCAAAGATGCTTGACCAAGGCATTATACGTCCGTCTAATTCGCCATGGTCATCCCGGGTTTGGGTAGTTCCCAAAAACTAGACGCATCTGGTACCCAAAAATGGCGTGTCGTCGTCGATTATCGTAAATTAAATGAACTTACTGTTGACGACAAATATCCCCTACCGAACATTTCGGATTTACTTGACCAACTTGGCAAATGCCAATACTTCACCACCCTCGACTTAGCTTCCGGGTTTCACCAAATCGAAATCGATACTAAAGACATCCAGAAAACAGCATTCACAGTTGATAATGGCCATTTCTTGTTTGTTAGAATGCCCTTCGGTCTTAAAAACGCTCCATCCACCTTCCAAAGGGTAATAGATAATATTCTTTTAGGTGTTCAAAACGAGAGATGTTTAGTCTATATGGACGACATTATCGTTTATTCTCCGACTATACATGAGCACATAGCCCGACTTTCTGAAGTTTTCAAACGATTGCGAAAAGCCAATCTAAAAATCCAACCCGACAAATCCGAGTTTCTTCGCAAAGAGGTCGCGTATCTTGGCCACCTTATAACTCCCGAAGGCGTGAAGCCTAACCCCTCAAAGGTAGATTGTATCTTAAATTTTCCCCAACCAAAAAACCCAAAAGATATCAAGTCCTTCTTAGGGTTAGCTGGTTATTACAGGCGATTCATCCCCAATTTCGCCAAGATTTCAAAACCTTTGACAAGATTACTTCAAAAAGACACACCTTTCCAGTTTGATTCAGAATGTGTCAAATCTTTTGACGAATTAAAAAGAGCCCTTACTTCTACTCCCATACTCATATACCCTAATTTTGAAAAGCCATTTATTCTTACAATCGACGCCAGTTCATTTGCTATCGGCGCAGTGCTCTCTCAAGGCCCCGTGGGTAAAGATTTACCCGTAGCCTATGCCTCCAGAACTCTCTGCAATGCTGAAACTAAGTATTCAACCATAGAACGAGAACTCCTTGCAATAGTGTGGGCGGTTAAACACTTTCGTCCGATAATTTTTGGCCGTAAGTTTTTACTTCTGACCGATCACCGCCCGTTAACTTGGCTGTTTTCTATAAAGGATCCTGGAAGTAGACTTGCAAGATGGCGCCTTAAGCTCGAGGAGTACGACTATCAAATAATTTACAAACCCGGCAAAGTAAATAAAAACGCCGACGCGCTCTCTCGCATTAAAGTTAACAACTTTAATGAATACATATCATTTCAAGCAAACAATCATCTAACACCATTTACAGTACTCCCAACAAACGAAACTGACGATGACTCACAAGAACCCCAGACGAGAAGTCCCATTAATCTCCAACAAATCTCTGAAGAATTTAAAACTTTTGTCGAGCGATATCAAACCGTCTCTCTCATAGATTACGACAAAATTCAATTTTCTAATTGCCAACTCCTAGACCGAGGAAACAAAAACATCCTAGTATTTCCCCAAGGCTCTCTCATGAAAAATTTTCACCATGACATCATCGAAGACATTTTTGAGGAAAATGCTGATTTCCGTACCCCTAGAGTAAATGTCTTTGCAAGCAAAAGTGTCAGAAAAAGACGCTATTACATCGTCCCTCTCCCTTCTGACCCAGAAATAGTCAACGAGATTCTTTTCGCATCTCTGTATAATAGTAGAGATGTGTTTACTGAAAATGAAGTATTCTGTGTTGAGAATAACATTGAACTGCCCATTTTGGAAATGCTTTCGTTTATCTTTTCTGAAATCGATATCAAATGGAAAGTTTGCCAAAATATCGTCCAAACGGTTGAGAAAGACCAAATACCCATCATCCTCGACCAATTCCATAACGGCAAAAATAATATACACCGAGGTATCAATGAAACTATCCGCAGAATAAAAGAAAAATACAATTGGCAAGGACTGACTAAGGACGTTGACAATTTTATCAAAAACTGTCAATCTTACCAGAGAGCAAAAGTTTACCGGAAAAATCTCGACAGCCCACTTGTCATTACTGAAACCCCACGGACACCCTTTGAACGCGTCAACATCGATATTCTAGAAGTCCCGACAAAAAACTACGCATTAACTATCCGGGACGAACTAACAAAATTCTCTCAGGCCTACCCCATAACCGACAAATCCGCAAAAACCGTTGTTAGTACCTTACTACTCTATTTCCAACACTTCGGTACTCCATTACGGATACATTGTGATTATGGCAGGGAATTCGACAACACACGAATGAGAGATTTATGTAAACTATTTGACATCAAACTATCTTATTCTAGTGTGGGACATCCCCAGTCAAATGGTTCATTAGAACGATTCCACTCGACCTTATTAGAGATGATTAGAATCCATAAACTAGAAAATCCTGACGAACACCCTTTTAACATCCTCCCTTATGCAATCATTGCATATAACAATTCAATAAACAAAACTCATGGATTCACCCCTTACGAACTTGTTTATAGACATACTTCGAGTAGGACTCCAGAAACTCTCTACAACCAACAAGCCCTGATAACTAAGTACATCAGAGATCTCAATAATCGTATCTCTCACTATTATAAAATTGCTCGCGAAAGAAGGGAAATCCAAAAACATAAAGCGAAAGTCAGATTTGATGAACACGTTTCTGAAAATCCCCCTAACTATCAAATAGGCGATAAAGTCTATATTAAAGAATCCCAGATCAAGGACAAACTCCAAAATAAATTCAATGGTCCTTTCGAAATCCTGGAGATTCACAGAAACTCCGCAACAGTACTAAACCCTATAACTAACCAAAAATCAAAAGTAAATTTCGACCGAATGAAACCGTTCTCAGAAAGTTAATTTCTGTTTCAGGTTTTGCCTGCTGTTCGGGTCAGCAGTACCCCAATTTCAAATACAACCAATAAACAATACTTTAGGTATCTACTTCCATAACGAAGCAGAAATAACTGTATCCAATGATAAATGGACACTTTTAGTACACAGAAACATTTCTACACTAGAACAAGTATTTACAACAAATAACAGAATATTACAAACTCTTGTAAAAACTGTTAACTTCAATTCTTTTGCTATGAACTACTTTCGCGCAGACGTACAAACCCACATTAACCTTCTCAATCAAATTTCTAACTCAATCAAACAGAAATTTACTGACATTCACATGGACACTAAAAGACACAAACGAGGTATACTTGATGGGGCAGGTACCCTTTTTAAGGCAATCACCGACAATTTAGACGCCGCCGACGGAAAATACTTTACCGAAAGCATAAATCGCTTAAATCAAGGCCAACTTCAAATTGAGAACTTACAAAAAAACCAAATAAGTGTCACCACATCCGTAATTAAAAACTTCAACGAAACTATCCAAAATCTTAGAATTGACGAGAAACTTTTTAACGATAACATGATAAAGCTGGAAAACACTATCGGAAAAATTAATGATAAGGTCGCCTACGTGGAATCAAAACTGGCACTACTTGAAATGTGTGAAAAACTTATGGAGAATTATCTCTACTTAGAAGATAATTTAAATGATGTTTTAAATTCTATCACATTCGCGCGTCTGAAAATAATTCACTCTTCAATTTTAACACCAGAACATCTTATTATCTCATTACAGGAAGTATCGCAAAATTTAGTCAAAAGTAACCTTCCATTGGCTGTAAAGTACTCGAGCATCGCACAATATCTAGAAATCATTGAACTAGAGGCATTTCAAACATATACCGATCTTATATTTGTGTTAAGAATCCCTTTAGTCGAACAACATCCTTACACAGTCTTTCATTTATATCCTATCCCTATATACGATGAAAGAACAGGTTTACATCATATGCTATCCTTCACTCAAAAATATCTTGCAAAGAATGATGATTCTTTAATGTTTATTCCGATCAAAGACTTAAGTGCGTGTAAACCGTTATCCACTCGTAAGAAACTGTGTTCTGAACTTTACGCATATCCTATTGACACAAACGCGTTATGTGAAGCTCAACTTCTAAAGAATGTCCAGAAGGTACCCGACAACTGTAAAAGCTCACTAATATTCACTCAAGGATACAACGTTCAAAAACTAGAACCCAATACATGGCTCATAATTACTTCTGAACCCATAAGTGTTACATTGAATTGCGCTCAAACAAACCCAAAAACTCTTACAATCTCCCTCAACTCCATATTGACTCTTCAATCAGAGTGTAGTGCGTTTATAGGAATTACAAAAGTTCAAGCCGAATCTGGTAAACAAACCGATGTTCTAGAAACCTTCCAACCAGTAACAGTGCCGTTCAACTGTTGCGACGCAGTGCCAGAAAAAATTATAATTCCTGAACTTCAGCCCCTGAAGCTGAACACGCTTAACGTAGAAGAATTAGACGTAGCAAATCACAAATTGGAACAATATTCCAGAGACCTCGATGGTCTCATAAACCAGCCGTTTGTAACCAAAAATATCTCTTGGTTTACCTATACAACCATAGCTGCTCTCATGATGATAGCAGCACTCATCACCTTCCAAGCTGTCAAAAAGAGGATGGTAAAACCTCCAAAGGACTGCAATCCTGACCAGACTTCAGTGCCTCAGCCAAGACTCAAATTCTTCCCCAAGCTTAGGCCTGTTTTGAAAACAGAACAAAGCTTAGAGACGCAAGTTTAGGTATACCCTTTATGTTCTCTAAAAACACCATTTTTTAATATTGATTTATATTAACCTTTTATTTTTCTACACATTATTTTATTCACATTTTACTTACTTTATAATTTATTTTGATATGTTTAGGTTAAGCATTTAATTATTACTCGTATTATTTTATTGCTCATTTATTTTAACATATTTTGATTTTATTTTACAAATATCAATTTGATTTTTACCTATTACTTTATTTTATTCATATTTTATACACTTATTACCATTACTTATTACATACCATTCAAACATCATTTTATATTATTTTATGTTTCTGTTCCTAAAAGTTGATGTTATAGCATCAACTTTTGATATGTAAGGGGAGTTGTTATATGCAAAATATATCAGCACTTAGTTCACACAGTCGAGAAGTCAACGGAATTCAAAGCGTACGTGACTTCTCAGGGATATCAAATTACATCTTGAATTATATGCAAACAACTTCCCGGAAACCTACACGAGTCCGTTTACCCAGTAAAAACGCAGACTTGCATCAGCATTTTTGTTAATGTTATAAAAGCAACTGGAAACGTTCTCGTGTTGTCATTCAAATAATAACTCTTTTAGTACTAAGTCATTCAAATAATATCATTTATAGCATTAAGTTATTCAAGTACTTTAACTATTTTAATTGTGCACTTTTAATACTGTATGTTTCTAAATAAATAATTTTTTTTAAAAAGTGAATTGAATCAAAGTGAATATAATATATATATATATATATATATATATATATATATATATATATATATATATATATAATTGATTATTTAATTTTGAAGTAAACTTTTTATTATTGAAATATATAATTTTATTAATTTAACTTTATTTTATGTTTGTTTTACTTTTATCTCAGGTTGGATTCCGTTTGACTTTAATTATTTTTTTTATATGAAAATATATACAAAATGAATTTTGTACTTACTGTCTGCCTTCTCCTTCTTCTTGTCTTATATTCACCAAATCTCTATTACTCTTATCTTTCATTGGTTAGTATTCAAAATTTGATTCTAAAATCTTTTTATCAATTTATTTAAACTTTAATTCCTTTCTCGAATTTTTATTAGTTTTAATTATTTTTATTTGTTTTTATATAGTATTATATAAATTGTTGATGATTCAAATTTTACTTTAATTAATAATCAACAACCCTTATGAATACTTTATTCAATTTATTAAGAATAATGAAATTTTTCAATACAACAAAACATCAACATAAATCACATGAAATTGTTTTTATTTATTATCCCTTTGAGAAATTTCTCTTTAAATATTCCTATTAACCTTTCTTTAATTAATCTGATTAAAAACATTTTTCAAATAACAAACACTTAACAAAGTACAGTACCTTTTTTTAACTAACCTTTCTGTCCTTTTCTTTGGTTCCCATTTATCCTCTTCTTTTATGTGATATACTTTCTCAGGATGTTCATTCCATTAATTTTATTTTAAACTATATATGTTAAATTTATAAATTTTGTCCTTTATAAACTTTAAATAATATTTCCAACAGTCCAATTTAATTCTAACTTTAAAATCGTTCAGTTGGCTTTACGTTCAATAAAACTATCTCGGATCACTTCACCAACAATACACAACTTAAATCTATTTTGACATTTGAGATTCATACCCTTAGAGCATGCACCTTCTAGAAATGGCTTGTCATATACAAACGTCGTAGTAAGACCAAAGAGGGAGAGAGGGCTATAGAGAGGGCAAGAGGCTATTTCACTCGGTTGGAAGCTGCTTCCAATCAAATACGTTCAGCATGTTCTTCATTGGCCGCTTCCACCCACTAAGTGAATTAGCCAGTTACCGTCTTTATATCCCCCTCTTTCTAGCGTTGCCACGATTATGTGCATGACAGGCCATATCTAGGAGATACATGATCTAAGTTCATACCACTCGAAATTGTGAGGTTATTTTGAATTATAATCGACCAGAAGTTGGTCTTGAAAAACTCAAATATAATATAATCATCCCTCTAACCTTAAACTCCTGAATAATTATGATTTTTCTCATAAAAATGAATGACGGATGCGTTATGTCTAGTCCATTTACTCATTTTTATTTTCCCTATGTTATTATGTATTTTTAGATAGCTTGAGAAATTCTAAGAACTTTTTAACTCTTGTAGATTTTCATTTAAATGCTTCAAATTAATCCCGTTTAAAATCCCTTAATGACCTCATATGACAAAAGTTATGAAAATTTTCAAATAAATACATTTTATTCCTATCTGGATGTAATTTCTTGATTTTAGTATATAAATATTGTTCTCCTACACCTTTCTAACTATTTATTCTGTAAAATTCATTTCAATTGTCATTGCTTGATTACATTTTATATGTAGGTCATTGAACTCTTAGGTCACTTGGTTATTTTTTTACAGTTTTTCATTTCATGCTACTTTATCTCAAATTTAACTACAATTATTGGCCTTTACTCTATAAATTTTTCTATTACAAATGATTTTTAGTTTACTGAAATTTAGAATCCTATGAATTTGAAGCTTCGTTATTAGCTTTTCCTGCCCTGCTGTTATACTGCCTAAACTAATTTATTTCCCCGTTTTTTACATGAGTGTATTAATTATGTTTATTTTTATTTTTTAGGCTGGACAATCATGCTTTCTTTGGGTTTTTTACTTAAATATGGATCTATTCATTATGTAAAGATTTTACAAGATTACAAATTACTACTTAAAAGTAGGCTTTTTAATTTATCAGTAAGTATTCATCATATCATTTATCAACAAACATTTTATTATTGTCACTACCAAATAAATTTTAAACATTTTAAACAAATATTTTTAACTCACAAAAGCATAATTTAGCTATTATTGTTGAATTTGCGTTCGTTCATTGTATTTACAATCGTTGTTTCAGTTTTTGTTATTAAATTATACTACTGACTTTTTAAACTTTATAAAATATGACATGTTTATGGCAACAGATTCTGTTAAATAAAATCTTTTAATAATATGTAACTTCTAACTCTTCCTTTATAACATGGTCTGTTGTTATGCAACCAACATTACCTCGTAAACTCCAGAAAATATTTTACTTTCGCAGTTACAAATGAGGGTACAAAATGTAGCAAAGAATTCTGCAGGTTTGCTGATTTGAAAGCCAATATCCAGTTGTATTTTATGAAAAGGGAAGAATGCAGATAGCACCGGATACATTTATGAAATTTATGATGAACCTGGGTTATGAAACATGCAATAAGTATGAACACAGTAATTTTTATTTTTATTTATGCAATATACTTATTTGTTATAAGGTTATTGGGAAAATTTAGGAGTAGAAAAAAATAAATCAATGGTGAATAAAAGAAAAATGGCAAAACACGATTTCTTGCCATCAAAGAAACAAAAATAATCATGGTGGAGATTTTTAATTTGGTTTTTTACACAAATAATCTTGGGCCTATTTTGTGTGTTATAGTTTAAATTTATATATTGTAGTTTAGTAGTGAGGTTTCTTAATGTACAAGTATGTACTTTACTACGTAAGAGATTGTATTGCACATTTATGATACATTGCGGTTGCACCATTATACTTTATTCTGAATAGACTCGTAAGTTTCTTACAGATTCGTTGTACAAGGCGTAATCGTAACTGTGGAATAAGTTTGAGTAACAATTTTAAATGTCATTCTGCTTTTCAATTTCACCATATACATTTCATTTTTCTTAATTGTCCCTTGCCATTTTAGGATCTTGGATTAGAACACCTAAAATCGCAAAACATTTTTGGATATAACTAAGGACAAGTTTTAAAAAAATTATCACTTAATGTTATTCTTATGTATTTATTGAATATGGGAACCCCACACATACATTAACAATTAAATACTTGCACTTTTCCCCTAATTAGAACATTGTATAAGCAAAATAACTTACAAAACAATAACTTCTAGCACTTTTATTAAAAACGGCAAATGAACAAAAAGTCTATAAAATCCATAATTTCAATAATACAGCACATCATACATTTTTTGTAGTGTGACATTTTCTTTGTTATGGTTTAAATAAGTGAAACAGTTAACTGTTGACAAAATAAATAATATTTAATAGCTTCATAGGAACCTAATGCAAATTTTAAAAAATATTACTCTCAATTTCAATACTTCTGCATGGAAATTTGATAGTAATAGTTATATTGAAGGTACAATTGGTTAATAGCTGGACCAATTAAAATATCTTTGTTATTAGAAAAAGATAAGTCAAATGAGTAGTACACCCAGACTATTCACAACACTATTGTCTTGAAATAAATTTGGGAAACAAATATTTCACTACGGTTATAACCTGGTGAATAAATAGGCCTCAGGTAGACTGTTATCACCAACAATGAAATATGAAATAAATGTTTGTCAACCCCTGAGTGATATTAAATTACTGCAAAATGGAATAATATAGTACTTCAACATTTGTAAATTGAATTTTCTATTTAGGTTATACTTAAAGGATTTACAAATTAGTGGTCGCCCAGTGGTCGATATTCGACCCTATTTCATGAAATTGTAAAAAGTATATTTTTATAAGAAACAGAGTTGTGAAGAAATCGGACATGTAGATGCAATCACCAAAATTGTTCACTCATATTGAAAAATCTATTGAAATAAAAAGAAAATAAAATTGTAATCAAATATCGGTATTCGAAATATTTTTGATAAATGAATGATCCCCCAAATTTTTGGCTGGAACCGCTCCTGGCAAAATATTCGATATAATTATTGGAAGATTGTTCTTTGCAACCTAAAAGTTTTCGTCATTTGCGGTTTCAATCAAGTTCTGGAATATTAAAGAAATTAGAGGACGAACAACCCTAGGAGAATTTAAATATTTAATAAATTCTCTATTGTCCGCTCTCTGACAATTTTTTACACAACACCTTCGGGAAGGTTGTGATAATAATTAATTAATTAATATGAAAATTACTGCAACGTGTCCGAAAAATCAATACTGATCTACTACATTGACTATTTTACCACTAAACAATAACAACGCTTGCATGTCACTTCCAGAAGTACATACTTCTAAGTGTATAATAACCATCGCTCCGTCCAAATATAATGTGTTGTGTTTTGACCGTCTGCCGCCGGCGGCACTGTCAGTTATTTGGCGTTGACAGATGGACGTAAATAATTAATTTTTATTATATTTTATTTAATGAATGAACCAATATTATAAATTAATATTAGCATTCTGCACTGAAGGTTGTCAGTAGCTACTAAACAAAACAAAAATGAAGAACATCGGTTGAGAGACAGAGGCGAAAATGCTGTTTTCTTGGACCTTATTTATTTTATATAAATTAGTTGATTGTATATTTTCTTGATTTTAGGTCGTTACAAATGTATATATATATATATATATATATATATATATATATATATATATATATTGTAATGGATTTAAACAGACATGAGATAATACAAAAGTTTTGCAATTTGAATAATTAAATGATTGGGGAAATGTAAATAAAATGCATACATATCTAACAGAAAGGAAATTGCAGGAATCATTCAAAGTTAAAGTTAACCTAAAAATATAAACCATGTAAAAAGAATGTTTCAAAAGCAAATTGTTGAAAGGATAAAAGGTGGCATATAAAGTTAGATAATCTATCATGCAGGTTGTAATAGAATTTGGATACGTACATAAAAAAAAATCTAGGCAGGGAGTCACATTTAGGTCAAACAGCAAAAAGGTTAAATTCACTTATGAAAATCACAGTATAGTTTGTAAAACAAGTATAGATCACATATTAGGCAATGACAACACTGAATATAACACATTTTAGATCAAAATTAAGTTTTAAATACATAAGTTTGTTAAAAACTTAGAGAATTGAAATGTCAGAATTGTAAAAACCGTTAAAAATTTGAAGGAATGATGGAACAGTAAAGAGATTTATACCATTAGAAAGAGCTTAGAGCATAGTTTATGAAAATTCAATAGTTCAAAAGATATTAAGTCTTAATTTCAGTAAAAACCAATTTTTTTAAAGTACCTGTTAAATGACTGGTGACCAACAGGTTACAAGTGTCAAATCAAAATTTTTGAAAACATGAATTAAGTGATTTAGATAAAGTTTATGAGAGTAAACGGTATTGAAATTCAAATTAAAATTTGTTTAGATTTTTGCATATGATTTGGCAGGAACACATTTGGAAAGTAATAAAATAAATAAAAACGGAAATGGAAATAGCAGGTGGCAAAATATATTACATAAATAGAAAATCTGACATTGAAAGGTCCTCTTTGTTTCCCGATCGTCGACCAGAGCAGTTAAAAATTTCGTTCCTGTAAAATTACGTTTCCATGACAACCAGATAAATGATCTGTGATATCATTGAAATAAGTGTTCCATGTCAGTTCTGACAAGAAATTAAGTTTGAAGTTAAAATTTTTGAAGTTTTTGGATCAACAATTTGAAATTAAAAAAAATAAATATTCCATAAAAGGAATTATTTGAAATCCATTGGATGGAGAGATAAAATCAATTTTTGTTGGAAGAATAGAAGTATTGGTACAGCAGTAAACAAATCAATTAAGCAACAGAATTTAGTTTATAAAAACTAGAAAACAGAAATCAGGAAGTAGTATTCCAAAACCAAAAGTAAGGAAAAGGGAATTCAAGCCAGGCAACTGTGAGTTTTTGAAAGATTATTTAATAAACATATTATTGAAATCTAAAATCAATCAGTGATAGAAATAAAGGTTTTTAAAATTTAGTATAATGAATATTTGTGTTTAGAGGATTGAAATATTTTTGTAACAAATTGATAGAAATTTAATAATATTTAAGTACCCAGGAAATTTATTTTGTTGTAAAGGCAATATTATATCAGGATTGTATTGTGGACAATCATTATAAATAAATTGTAATTTGATTGAGAATTTGAAAATTATTTATTAGTCATTTAAAAATCTTAAAAAGAAAAATAAAGTGAAAAATATAATTTCAAAATTTTAAAAAGTGGTAGTGTAACAAAGAAGAAAGAGAGACTTATAAGATAAGTATAGAATTCATTTATTTATTTAATATCTGTAACTTGAACCCAAGCGAAAAGGACCCTGAGATAATCATAAATTTGAAAAATTCATATATTACAGTTAGTAATAATATATATATATATATATATATATATATATATATATATATATATATATATATATGTTAGATTGTAGTCCTTCACGTATAGAACAATGTGATTTTCTTTGTTGTATCCGGTGTACATCCGTTTCTCGGTTTGTGCTCTGAAAAGAACATTTTACCTAACGTTTCGCCAAAATCTCATTTGGCATTATCAAAAGTTGAAATCTGAAAACAGAATAAAGAAATTTAGAGACTGGCTTTACATTTATATCTTCGTTTCAGATCGTAAACTGTATCATGACTGTTCAGGTGCAGTGCCGTTGGTGGTCTTTATTGCTTTACCTGCTAATCCTCTTGGGTTGTGACCACTCGTGGCGCTGTTTATTTTTCCTTGTGATTGGTGTTCATTAGGATTAGATTTATTACTAAAATTTTTATGATGGGAATTTTGTAGAAGTGCCTTCCACGTTTTTGGCAAATTTAGAGCGTCCTCTCGTTTATTTAATTCTCTGGTTTTTTTTAATTTGAATTGCTTCCCGTATTTGCCTATTTCGGTGATTTTCTATGTTTGCGATTTCCTTGCACGTTTTGAAGTCTATTTTGTCTCAAGTTGTGTCCTCTTACGGAAATGCGTCGGTTAGTACTTCTCACGTATGACTTTTGACAGTCTGCGCAAGATATACTATAGATTCCGTGGTTCTCTAACCCGATTTTATCTTTTGGTTTACCGAGGACTTTGCCTATGTTCGTGTGAGGCTTGAAAATTGGCTTTATGTTGTATTTTCTCAGTACCCGTCCTATTATGTCAGTAGTACCTCTAATATATGGTAGGATAGCTGTATGTTTGTATTCCTCTATGTCTTTGTGGTTTTCTTCTCGTACCTTGTGGTTAATTGCTTATTTTGTTGTATGATTTTTGTATCCGTTTTTCTATAGTTCTTCTGTTATAATTTCAATTTCTTTTTTTTTTTGGTGCTAGGGTCTGTTAATCTAAATGATCTGGAAATAAGGGTGTTGGCGACTCCTTGGATCTGCGCTGGGTGATGGTGTGACGTGGCGTTCAGGTATCTATTGGTGTGTGTTGGTTTTTTGCAAACTGTAACTTGAAACTGTCTGTTTGGTGTTTTGGTAACGAGAACATCTAGAAATAGGAGACGGTTATCTTGTTCTAATTCTAAGGCGAACTGTATTTTAGGATGTAAGTTGTTGATATATGTCAGAAAATTTTCCAATTCGGCTTCTCCATGTGGCCAGATGATGAAAATATCATCTACGTATTGAACCCATAACGTTGGTTTAAGCATTCTGGAGAGCTTCTTCTTCGAAATAAACCATGAAGAGATTGGCTATTACTGGTGACAGCGATGAGCCCATGGGAGCACCCTCTGTTTGTTTGTATAACAATCACAAGGGACAATAAACAGCGCGACGGGTGGTCACAACCCAAGAGTATTAGCAGGTAAGGCAATAAAGACCACTATCGGCACCGCACCTGAACAGTCATACAGTTTACGTTCTCGAAGGAAGGAATAAATAGAAACCTTCTCTCTAAATTACTTCATTCTGTTTTCAGATTTCAACTTTTGAAAATGCCCAATGAGATTTTGGTGAATCGTCAGGTAAAATGTTCTTTTCAGAACACACCGAGAAACGGATGTACTTTTCAAAAATTCAAAATGGCGGACCTAAATGTCTGTTAAAAGCTGAATAAAACTTGAGTAAACGAAAAAAAAAAGTTATACAGAACAATATTAGCAACCAACCGGGTCATTTTTGACCTCGAATTATGGCTGAGGGATGCCTCTTAAAAGTTGGTGTGGTTGGATGAAAAAATCCAAAATGGCAGATCCGAGATAGGGGTGAAAAGACCGATTTGGTGAGAAATTTTTTAAAAATTAACCCATTTACACTAAACTCGGTACCGGGGGTTTTTTGGGTCGCTTATTATGAATCTGACGTCTAATTTCAAAAAATGAAGATGGCGGATACCATATGACTGATGTTTTTTTTTTAAATCCACTAATTTATACCAAATTTGGTACACGGTAGTTTTTAAGGTTGGTGATTACGAATTCTAGATTATATTTGGAAAATTCAAGATGGCGGATCCAAGATTGGAAAAATCAACATCGCGGACAAAACTTTCAATCATCAGCCGATCTCCACTGGACTTACAGTTTTTGTGATCGCTGATTGCGTATTTAACATCGGATTCACAATTTGCGACACCAAAAATCCCCCAGTGCTGATTTCGGTTGAGATCGTATTTATATGGTTCCTAACAAAATTCTTTCGTGTATAGATGCATTGCATATGCACGATCTAGTGGCGGTAATTAGAATCAAATATTATATAGGATGTCCCGGACCCCCTGATAACTTGACTGGAAGATATTTCTGAAGAAAAATTTATGTACAAAAAGTTCAACATTTTTCTGCACTATCCGATCGTGCTCTTTAATTTCAGCTTGATCTTTAAGGTCATTTGAAGGTCAACTCCATTTTTTCAAATGGATTGGTAAAGATGGGGAAATTTCACTAGATCATTTTCTTTATTCAAAGTGGGGGAAAATTGCAAGATGGCTGACGAAATTTTGAAACCTAATTGATCGCCATCAAAATTTGTAGACGCTGATTACAAATCTGACGTCAAATTGAAAAAATTCAAAATGGCCAATCAAACTTTCAAAAATCAGCCGATCTCAACCGAAATCAACACTGGGGGATTTTTGGGGTCGCTGATTAGGAATCCGATGTTAGATACGTAATCAGAATCACAAAACCTGCAATTCCAGTGGAGATCGGATGATGATTGAAAGTTTTGTCCGACATCTTTGATCTGCCATTTTGATATTTTCCAATCTTGTATTCGCCATCTTGAATTTTTGAAATTAGACGTCAGATTCGTAATAAGCGACCCAAAAAAATCCCGGGTATCATATTTCAGCCATATTAGATCTGCCATTTAGAATTGTTGAAAAGTACCACACGGCGTCTGAAAGTCTGTTCTGAGACGAACATTTTGAGACCTCATACGTCTTAATCGGTCCAAACAAATTTTGGCCGTGAGGGTGATCCGCTTGACGTGAAATGTCCCATATATATATGTTATATAAGTTATTCCATCGACTTATGTGAAACCATCTAGCAACAGTTCCCAAGCTGAGTCAGCATCCACGTGTCGTCTCAGGTTACCTTCGACGACATACATCCGTGAGAACAGCAAACGCGGCGACAGCTTAGTCAGCATTCTTATGTTATAAATTGTTCATTTGCCTTATGTCTGTATTCAGTATTACTTACAGATTTGTCTAGTTTAGTTCAACACTCATTTTTGTCTTTTTTTATTGTTATAAAGTTTTATTATTATTTTCATTATATTCAAGATTCTATTAAAAGTTTTATTAATTGTGCAAGTATAAATAAAGTCTTTTTAAAAAGAGAAATTTTGGAAGTGTGATATAACATATATATATATATATATATATATATATATATATATATATATATTAAACAGAAACAATTACAAAATATTTATCAGGTTTTATATAAAAAACTGTTAATAAAAACTGAACAGCAGGAGCGGATAAAAATGTATTTATTAACTGTATTTTAGTAGTTTCGTATGTTTCAAAGAGAATAATTTACCAGCAAGGAGAATGGCTTCCGATCAAACGAATTTTATTCGAAAAACTTTTATACACTCTAGTCCATTCTCTGGAAAAGTTATTCGAAATACGACTGAATTTCCGTGAATTTCCCAATAGATATTTAAAAGTCGTATGATATATGTGAGTTTTACGTGTGCACCGGCAGTTTCATCAAAATGTTCAGGTTAAATCAATTTTTAGGATATATGTTCGTACTGAAATATGCAAATATATTCTAACTGCACTCAAGTTGTGTATATATTTTCTCGCTTTCTGTAATGTTTGAAATTTGTACTACGTCTACTCTTAGCTGTTTATTTCATTTAACTCCAGAGCAGTTACATTTCAAAATAGGGCTGTGAAATTAAAGGTATAGAACGCCTTGTTGCGAATTAATTCCACATTTTTAAATACAGTTGTGATATATGGTTTTCAGGGCAAACAAATGGTGTAGAAAACACTTAAATGCCTCGAAGAACATATTTTATAACTGATAACTCGCAGTTTTTATTTGACTGTATTAATAATAATATTGTTTAACGTGCCATGAATGTATAAAAAATAAACACTACTACTATTTTGGTTATTATTTGGCCCATTTTGACATATAGAAACTATTTCTTAACATCCCAGAGTATAAATACCTTTAAAAAAACTGACTTCAGGAAAGAAACTCGACTAAAAAGTCTTTTTTTGCAGCAAACTCCTTTTTCTGAAGTCGGTGACAAATTGAACAATTAAGTTGCAAAGTACAACTAATAAATGCACTTTCGTAATTGTTTTCACTTTAACTAGGAACCTACTTCAGAAAAGTAGTTTATTGTTGCAGGAAAAAATTAAAAATTCAAATCTAATTAATTTTTTTGGTATTACCAAAAATGAGGTATTACAGTTTTAATTTTGACTAATTCAGTTTTCTTTTGAATAGAGAGTATTTGAATTAAGAAAGTTTGGTTGACCAACGGTATTCTAGAATTCTAGACGTACTTAAATTCTTCACCTTTTGAGTACATGTTACTTATATTATATTTCGATCCAATTCCAATTACATTAATTTAACAGGCTCTTCTTAGCGATATTTCATACAACTATTCATTATACAGTTTTAAGTGATACAGCATAATCGGATAATAAACTTTATTTTATAATAAGTTGAGATATAAAAAATAGAGGTACTTTTAAACAAATTTGACATTTTTTGTGAAAATTTATATGAATGTTTCCATTAGTTAGTTCAATGGTCTAACTAGATGCTGATTTTATTTCTAATTACTTCTGTTGGATAACAACTTTAGATATTAACCAAAATAAAGCCATACACTTGAAAAAGTGACATACTCTATATAGAGACCAACTGAGAACTACAAGATTAACTGATATCTATTTTGGTTTGATTCTATCTATTTTCAATTTAATACGAGATCCCTCTTTACATAATACAGTTTAAAGAATCCAAATTCCTTCAGCCGGTTTTGAGTATCGCTAAACACCCATAATAAACTTATTGAGAACCTCCTTTATTTTGAATTCAATTAAAAAACAAACTGCGGCATATAATAAGAATTTTAACTCCTCCAATTTCCCCGCTCCCAATTCTTCAGTTGTAGGCTGGAACATTGTCAATTGTAACATTTTTTTTCTCTTGAATTCATCATTTGATTTGTCAAATAACGCTTCATGAAATATCAATTCAAGGCTTCCTCATAAAATAAAATATAGAATATTTGCCCTAAAATGTGAGTATTGTTGTTTTTATTTTCACAATCGGGTTCATGGATTTATTTAAAAACACAATCAAACTCACTACTTTAATTTATATTCACACAACAATTTACAATTTATTTTGAACACTCCATGTTTACTACTAACTACTGATTGACCTCTTTCTCCAGTTCTTCGTATTTATATATTTCTTCTCAGAATTTTCCGGCAGGTCAAAGAGCCTTCATGTGTTCTAGAAGATTCGATGTAATTACATGAATTTACATTAGCGCTACCCGCCGTCCTCGGGTCGACAGACCAACATTTTGGGTTCTACGAATTATCAGATGAATGCCGATTCCACGAAATATCTGATGAATTCCCGTCACAGTATATATCTACAGAGCTATACAAAACTTCAGCATCTATTTAGGATCAGGCGGCACGTCAGATTATAGCTGTATTCGGAAATCTGTCTCACATCAAATAATCATATTAATACAGCGCAATTAACACAGTGAATGATGTATATATTTTCTAAAATTCTTTAATTGACAAAAGGTTTAAAGTTTATTGTTTCTGATACATTATATGGTCAAATAATGTGTGGTATTAATTGGTCAACTTATTTCTAAAATGTTTCATTTAGAGAATATACCAAAAAGTATAATACGTAATAAATATTTCTTTGGAAATGAAGTTAATTACGGGCTTAAAAACCTAGAGCATATAACGTTTAGGACATTTGAGATATATACATAATTTTCTATAACTGTGGTCTACACTTTAAAAATTTGATGATCTAGTAAAATTAGACGTTGCAAATGACATAAACTGTCCTCAATGCTTACAGTCTTTAATTAAATGTCGAAATTGCTGCAATTAACCACCGTCGTATTTATTTTTTTAAGATGACATAACGGAAGAACACAATGAAGTTCTGAATGAACTTGGCACTCCTATAGAAATTATCGTAAATTCGTAGTGAAATGATTTTTTTTGTATTGCCCTTCATTTTCAATTTACTGAACCTACTGTATCTATACTAATTTTTCAAGAAGTTAGTATCGTAATTTCTTTGACAGGTTTTAGTAAACTTACGAATTTTTTCCTGTGATTTCTATCATAGGAATCACAGGGAAACGGCGTTACACACAGTACGACTCCCGAGTTGGAGTCCCTGTGAGCTAGATTTTCCTATACTCCTCGATGTCGGAATTCATTTCTAGATAAAATACTACTGTATCTAGTTTATAAATTCTACACATCTACAAATATTCTTATTCTTATGTGCGTAACAGACAAACAGATTATCATATGTGAAATAGAAGTCTTTCCTCAACCTAGATAAATAATAAATTCGGATCCAGTTATTGGATAGAATCTTTCGAAATGAGTAAGCAGCGCAATTCGGAATTTAGTGGCACACTTAATCAAATGTAAAAAACGGTGGTGTTCAGAATAACTAAAAAAGTAACTAGTATTTTATCCCTACAAAGTTATTTTAATTTTTAGTAGCCTTCGCTTTCATTTTAAGAATATTCTCTTTTATGTCATAAAAATCGAAATGCTTTTGTTTTGTTCTCAAAGGCTGATTCAGTTCTAAAGTTTAACCGTCAAGTCAAAAAACATTTTTGCCACTAGGCTCTCCAAGTACTTCAAACAAAAACCGCATAGAAAACAACAAATTTACATACGCTTTTACGTGATACCAGAAAACACATGAAACAACACATTCTAATAATGCTTAGAAAAAGCTTTATGAAATATGTATAAGGCCTGAAGATTCAAGGTGTTCAAGGCGTGTATTTCCACGTGCAAGACCCGGGACGTCTGGATATTATCACGGCAAGTTGGCTTTTGAAGCCGAGCCTGTTATTCGCTGTGACACGAGGTTCCAGATGACATTATTTACAACGAAAATCAGTCAAGAGAAAGGGAGTTGAGAGAAGATTTATGCGTTCGAGTTGGCATATGCAATTTTCAGTTCATTCTCTTATTTTACGCCTTCTATCAGAGATATGAAATAATATTTTAAAATTTGTTCACAAGATACCCCATACTAAAAACCAGCGCCTAAAAATATCAAATTCTTAAATCGATGGTTTTGCACATGTTGTGATAAAATATAATACTACGAAAATCGGACACAAGTTTGCAATTTGATAACGGATGGTTAGTTCCTTTCATGAGAGGATATGATGTAGCATTCAAGTATATTGCATATTTTGACACCATAATATGGTTTCAAAAAAATATTTAAAAATTTAGTACCTAGGTACATAATTAAAACAGCTGAATAGTTTTATAACTCTTAAAATTGACGGTATTTGGGTAATAGCTAATATTGGTTAACTGGTATATTGAATTTCCATCATGAAGAGGCCAAATCAATTCAGTACACTTAATTTACACAAAGTCACTTGGAATTTTCTCAGCAAAATACAAAACTTCAAATCGAGAACATCATTCCATTAATAATTTTCCATTAACCAGGCAACAACAATATACGGCAAAATGGTACGTACCATGGAACAACTTAACATCTGCACAACAAATAACATACAACCTAGCGTCAAACAATAAAGAAGTAATTTGAAGAACGTAAGCAATAGGATTGAGTCCTATTACTGGAACATCAAATTAACTTGTACCATAAATTTAACTCTTAAATTTGTATACGAAACCCTGATAAAAATTTCACCTCTAATCCGTGATTGGATAACCATGTGGTCAAAACTCACCGGGTATATGCCTAAAAAGTCACATCAAATATTTAAACCAATGAAAAATTAACTAGAAAATCAGGAGAATCTATTAAGAACTGGAGCTAGAAGTTCTTTATCGTAGTATAAGGTTATTTGTTACTTGTGATGTCAGGTGACTAAAACATAACATCTCAAGTGGATAGTCAAGAAAAAAAAGTGATAGATTTCGACAAGTGGTACGTACAAATTTATTCTCTTATCTCGGAGTGAAATATATTGCGTACTCTTAAATTCTGTCAGCCCACGCAAGAACAGAATTTTGCGCAAACGTAGATAAAGCCTCATGTTGTTAGCAGCAGAAAAAATGCTCGCAAATGTTGGCTTTGGTTGACATTAAGTCACTACCGAGCAACTGCAATATGATCTGATATGATAAATTGCAAACAATTTGTAGTTTATATTTCCAAAAACAAATATTGACTACTCGGCTTCATTTCAACGAATCAGCTAAAATCGCTAAAAAATTACCATTGACATTCTAGATTTTCAGTATGTATCACAAGATCTCGAATCGGCTGTCGACGATGGAAAACAACTTAAGACGATTTTAAAAGTCCAACTTCAATAACTGCAATGCGCATCTAACGTTTTCCATAGAAAAGCAAGGAATCCTTGTTCTAGCAATAAAAACCTAAATCAGTTGGGTACAAAGTAGCATCCTTTTATAATTAAACAAAACTGTCAATATAAATATTGTTATATATTAAACGATACAATGAAATGCCTAACTGATTATTTCCAATTATTAAATCATTATAGTTAAATCATTATAGTTACTAAATCATTATAATTACTAAACTCGTTTTGAACTGGTGCGATAAGGCCAGCCAAAATAAAAAGCCATCTTTTTTTGAGTGTTGTACATTGAAGGCATGAAGGTAATAATTTCAAAAACAAAAAACCTGTAACAGCATTATTAACATAGACATAGGAGTAGTAGAAACTAAACCGGTTCTAGTTTAAAGCAATGAACTAAACTTTAACTACACCTGTACTAATTACACAGGAAAAAAGCATTACATTATCATTTGTTTCGTATTCTATACCTGATGTTCTTATCTAGCAAACATGGATCCAGTGTTTAAATATTTTCCCGAAAATAAATTTAGTACAATCATTCAGATCAAGCTTACCCTGGCCAATAATTTACAAAAGTCTCTAATATTAGTTCAATAGGTATTTTGGCTCGACCAGTGAATTTTATTATTTATGCAAGACATAAATTTTTGAAATGTTGCGTTTAGACATTGTCAGTATATTTGCGCTGTTACAGGAAGAACGCATTGGGTAAAGATATTTATGTAGGAAGGACATATTTAATTAGGTATACAAGAATAATTATACGAGATTTTAATATTGTAACTATACAATTACATATTTTTGAGATATCTTCTCATAGGACGTCTTGATATAATTTTAAGATTCAGAATCAGATGCTCACAAAAAGTAATGGCTAACTATAGAGTCTCTCTTTGACATATTGCTTCTTTCTGATACTTACCGAACACCCAACAAACGAACATTCAATGCAAAATGGAAACTGAGAGCTGACACCAAAATCCGTTTCGCATCTATTTATCTAAGTCTACACAGACTCCACAAAATTACCTAATTCCCTATGTCAATTCCCTACATCCGAAAAGGTCCAGGTAACATTAAGTCATAGAACCCTTCACTTAGGCAGGATATCGAATTTGCTCGATGCATTATTAATTAAAAATCCCTTTGTTCGTCGGCAAACTCTCCGGGATACAATTTTCTCTCCGGTCAAAATTAAGGACCATTCAACGACTCCAGGTTATACGAGTATAACCCTATGAGCATAAAAGAACGAAAATGAAAAGTACGCCAAAAGCTCTTTTGTACGAGAACTGTGACGATAGGAGGGCAAGAACTTCCATTTCAAAGCAGAAAAGAAGATATCTTGGGGTCGAATCGGTTCATTAAATGTCGCGTTAACTATACACCGGAATGTCGCATCGATTAAAATGTCGGATTGTGCTATCAGACATGTCACAACCTTTTGTGGTATCGGCGTTCTGTTCCTCAGTCTCCAGCTGTGAATGCTCTATCGGATACTTTAATTGTTTTTTCGCTTTCCAACACGAAAGCATACGAGGCTAGATCCTGGGGGGCTCTCTTTCATTGCACGTTCTCTATCATGATCGATTTTTATTTGTTGCTTGTACGAAGGTCAAGCTGGCACTGAAATGAAATGCTGCCTGTTGAGCTAGCGATTAATAATTTTCGCTAGAAGGTATAACAGTTTTTAAACGCCCTTTTATATATTTGAAATTGGAATATTTATAATACTTATTTCTAAAAAATATATATATCATAATTTCATATATTGTGTTGTAAAAAGAAGTTGTGTTCTCCTAATATATATGGAGGGTGTTTTGTAGAAGGTTCGACAAACTTGGACGGCAGATAGGTATAATGTAGCCCATATAACATTAGGTATCTTACGGTTTTTTTTTTATAATTTAATATTTTTTTTCTTAATTCTCAGATTTTTACATTTGAACTGGTGTAACTTTTTTATTTTTCACAGCATCTTCAGCAAAACGACTTAAATCTAATCTATGATATTTGTTTGCTCATCTGCATTTCAGAATTGACTCAAATAATGGGTTGAAAAAATTATATGAGTCCACAAATGGCGAGCTTCCATAAAAAAGTAATTAAGTTAAACAATTTATCACATTACAAAAAAAATGCAATTATACAAAGTTGGGTAAATATGATATTCAACTCAAGAGATCTGTATATGTAGTTTTTTACCAGTTAAATTATTCGAAGAGTCAATATTACTGATTTAATTGATATTATTTATATTTCGACAAGTAAATATGTAATCCTACTTACCGAATTTATTATAATGATAGAACTGAGTTGAAACAACGGATTATTCACAGCAAATGTTCAAAATGCCCACCATTACTATCGACACAAGCACGACACCGTTTAATGAAATTTTCACGTATGCGAGAAAAAATTGCTGTAATATTTCGGATTTCGTCAGCAGCGTCAAAAATGCGTTGTCTAAGGTCATTCTCGTCAATAATTGGAGTCGTGTAAACCTTACTTTTCATCTGTCCCATAAGTAGAAATCTAAAGGATTGAGATCAGGAGATCTTGCTGGCCAACGTATATAACCGGTTCGACCAATCCAACGACGGGGAAATGTTCTATTTAAGAAGTCGACAACTAGATGACTTGCGTGGGCACGTGCTCCGTCATGTAAGTACCACATATTGGAACTTCTTTGTAGGTTCACCTCATCTAACAAATCTGGTAGTGTTGTGTTCAAAAAATAAAGGTAATTCTAACCTGTCAAACGTGCAGGCAGTATAAATGGCCCAACCAAGTATTCACCAACTATTCCAGCCCACACGTTAACTGAGAATAGGTGTTGAAATACTGACTGGCGTATTTCGTGCGGATTTAACTCAGACCACGAATGCGTATTATGAAAATTTATTATACCATTCCTATTAAAACTTGCTTCATCTGTGGTTAAAATATTGTTCACAAAATTAGGAAATTGTCGATGTTTTCTGAGGAACCAACGACAGATATTGAGTTTTGGTTGAAAATCATCAATTGAAAGCCCTTGAACCCGCTGCATGTGATATGGATAGAGCAATTGTTCCCGTAATGTTCTATGAACAACAGTGTGAGAAATTGGCAGCTCACTTCCAATACTCCGTGTGCTACGATATGGGTTGATGTCGATAAGGTCTAGTATTTGATCCTCAGCAGCTAAGATACGATTATGTCGCTGTGGTCCGCGATTGTTTATTTGTGGTATTACACTACCTGTTTCCAGAAGCCTCTGCGAAACAGCTACGAATGTCCTAGCATTGGGCAGGCGTCTGTTTGGAAACCTTTCCCTGTATAACATTCTTGCTATTCTGCAATTACGTCTGCTTTCCCCATAAATTAAGAGCATGTCATGTCTTTCCCTAATTGTATAATCGGTCATTATTTATCACAAATAAATACTGTCGCACTATTCTTAATTTTCGAACTTACACACTAATCACAAACGATTTTATTTATTTAAAAAATATATTAAATGGAAAGCAAACCACGATGTCTACATCAAATAGATATCATTCAAATCACTTTACCGTTTATCTATTCTTATTTACAAGAATCGAAATCGCAAAAAACAATCGTAACTCTCAGTCGTCTTTAAAGTAAAAAATGTAGTAAATAAGTTGGTCTGTATGCCACGTTGCCATATCTATTCGGAGAAACTTACACTAAATTATAAAAGCATATTTCGAGTTTAAATAATCAATTTTCATTTTTAATGTGGCTATTAAAGATGTATAAGCTATTGAGTATTCACATATTTAGATTTACCGACATTTTGAAATCGAAATTATTGTATTATTCACTGTAGCAAGGGCTACATAAACTCTAACTTTATGTGTCCTTTTTGGCAAAACTATAGTTTATTTTAGAAAATGTTATAAAGCTTTTTGATTTGTTTTTGCCTGAAGTATTGTTTTTCAAAATCTATGCACTCAAACCGTTTACACCCTGTATATATATTAAAGTAATTAATATATTGGAATTCGAAGTTTTCTTGGACTTCCATCGTCTTGACGTGGTTGATCTCACAACGTTTCAATGCTATCGTCATCAGGTGAATGATTATTCATAATTAATTTATTCAAATGGAAAAAACTGTGCGAACAAAGGTAGAATTACCAGAAAATTCTTCGTACGCTCTATATATAAGGCGATATTAATTTTAGTAGTGATAGTTAGTTTTATTTTAGTGCGTTCAGCTTAACTTGTTGTTATGATTTCGATGCAAATAATATTAGAATCAGCTGTTGGAAATATTTGTCTGTGTAAATAAAAGTTTCTAGCAAGTTAAAGTGAATATTAGTTTTTCAAAATGATTGAATTGAATCCACCGAGTTTATAACAATATATATATATATATATATATATATATATATATATATATATATATATATATATTTAGGTGGTTTCCGGGAATTCATCCGCGTAGTTGATAACTGATCACTGCCGGGATCGATAGTAAAATGACGACGTTTCGGCAGAGTCACATCTGCCCTCTTCAGGTCGGTTCGCATAATTCTCTTAGCCTTCTACTTTCGCTTCTAGTTACTCGAATATTAAGATTTTCAGAAGCGCTCGCGCTGTTATATAGTCGTGGCTCGGCGCCTGTTGGTTGGCACCGTGAAAGGCTGCGTGTGATTGGCCCTTGGCGCTCAGTGAGCACGCCTCCCGCTTGCTGATTTGTTATTTCCGGTTGTGTTGTTATTGGACGGGTCCGGGCCGGTACGGTGTTTAATAGAATTTTTCAACAATTCGATAAATTCTGAATTTCATTGCGAGCGTTTAGACTGTGAGGCCTCTTCGCTATTTCAATTGCCTCTCTTACGAGTCTTGATTTCGGGTGTTCTATATTTGCCAGTACTCTGGTGTTCTCAAAGTCTATTCGGTGTGACATCATGGTGGCATGTTCCGCAACGGATGTTGTTCTTTCCTGCTTTCTAACAGCGTTCTGGTGTTCATCACGTCTAGCTTGTATTCTTTTATTAGTTTGCCCCACATAGGTTTTATGACAGTCTGCACATGAAATCTCGTACACTCCCTGTTGTTCTAAAGGGATCCTCGTCTTCGGAGTCCTCAACACCGTGCTTATTTTTCTGTCTGTGTTGAAAATAGTATCGGTATTGTGTCTCCGTAGAATTCATGCAATATGTCCGTGCTCCCCTTGAAATACGGTAAATAAGCCTTGGTTATTGGCGTCTCATGCTCCTCCTCTGTTTATCTCGGTTTTGACTTTAGAGCTCTTTGTATATTTCGGTCTGTAAATCCTTTTGTCTCAGAGCAGTTTTTAAACTGTCCATTTCCTGTTGGATGTTATCCTGGTCAGCTAGTCTTTGTGATCTGGTTACTAAAGTATTGACGACGGCTTGTAGTTGGGCTGGGTGGTGATGAGAATTATCATGAAGGTATCTGTTGGTGTGAGTTGCTTTCCTATATACTGTATGGCCAAGGGTTCCATCTTCCTTCTTATTTATGAGAATATCAGGGATGGCAGTTGATTGTTGCCTTCAACCTCCATGGTAAATTTTATTTTGTGATGGATGCCATTAAGGTGGTTTAAAAAAGTATTGAGGTGTTCCCTCCCATGAGGCCAAATCATAAAAGTATCATCCACGTATAGCAACCATAAACTGGGTTTAAGAGTTGTTGTTCTTACTGCCAACTCCTCAAAGTTCTCCATAAAAAGGTTCGCTATAACTGGTGAGAGTGGCGATCCCATTGGAGCTCCTTCCACTTGTTTGTATCGTTGGTTCTCGTAAACAAAATAGGTGTTCATCAGACAGTGCCTTGTTTAGTCTACAAGGTCTTGAGGTGGTTTGTATTTTTCTATTATGATATCTAAGGCTTCTTCGATAGGGATGTTTGTGGAAAGGGACACTACGTCAAAATTTACTAGAAGACACTCTGGTTGTAAGACCGTTTTTCTAAGTGTTTCGATGAAATGTGTCGAATTTTTCACATATGAGTCTGCCCCCTCTGCAAACGGTTGAAGTTGTTGGGCTAGGTATTTGGCTAGGTGTTGTGTTGGGGATCCAATTGAGCTTACTATTGGCCTCAAAGGTGCACCTTCTTTATGTACTTTTGGCAACCCATAGAATTTCGGACATCTCGACGACTTTTCACGCGGAATGAGTTGCAGTTGGAGAATTTTGTCGATCCTACTTGCTTGGATTTTGGCCTTGGTTGTTTTCTCCAGATAAGTTGTTGGGTCAGTAGTAATTTGTTTATATGCTGGATCTTGTAGCAATGTTTGAATTATCTAAAATTACAGTCGCATTTCCTTTATCAGCAGGTAGAATGACAACGTCCTTATTGAGGCGAAGTTGTTTCAAAGCCTCATTTTTTTCTATAGATAGGTTCCTCTTGGGTGGTTTAGACTTTCTTAGAACATGTGACACATCTTTTCTAATTATTTCAGCAATGTTTGCATCAAATTTTGAAACTGCTGTTTCCACCCCACATATTATGGTCTCTGTTGGTATGTGAGAGGGAGCAATAGCGTAATTGAATCCCCTAGCCAACACGCTAATTGAGGAAGAGTTCAATTGGACCGAAGATAGGTTATAAACGTTTTTATTCGTTTCCAATTGCCGTGAGGTTAGACTGTGACCGTTATTTTCCGAGAAAAATTCGTTTTTGGGCTTCTGTTGGAGCTTCAATTTGTTAAATTTTGCCTGTTGTTGCATTTTTGTCAACTCTGCATTCGTTTCGGCCCTAAATTCGCTAATCTCATCGAATTTATCCCATATTATAGGGTGGAGTGTATTGCTTACCTGTAGGTGGATATCTAGGAGTTTAGTATTAAGAACATCCAAATCTCTTCTGACATCACGTATGGCTTCCCGATGTAGGGCACAACCAGCTTTCCATAATATATTTAGAATTTGTCTGTTGTTCTTCCAGAACTTTACCGTCATGTTTTTCGGAATAACTCCTTCATCGCGGCATCGTAAAAAATGTAGAACGCAAAAAAGTTTGCTTCTTTTCGCGCGTAATTTCTCAAATGTTTTACACAAATGAAAAGTATTCTCCCCGTATAGATTCACAATACTTGTTTATAAGTTTTCGCGGGCACTAAATGTTTTAGGTGGTTTCCGGGAATTCATCCGCGTAGTTGATAACTGATCCCTGCCGGGATCGATCGTAAAATGACGACGTTTCGGCAGACTCTTCAGGTCGGTTCGCATAATTCTCGTTGCCTTCTGCTTTCGCTTCTAGTTACTCGAATACTAAGATTTTCAGAAGCGCTCGCGCTGTTATATAGTCGCGGCTCGGCCCCTATTGGTTGGCACCGTGAACGTCTGCGTGTGATTGGCCCTTGGCGCTCAGTGAGCATGCCTCCCGCCTGCGGATTTGTTATTTCCGGTTGAGTTATTATTGGACGGGTCCGGGCCGGTACGGTGTTTAATAGAATTTTCCAACAATTCGATAAGTTCTGAATTTCATTGCGTGCGTTTAGACTGTGAGGCCTCTTCGCTATTTCAATTGCCTCTCTTACGAGTCTTTATTTCGGGTGTTCTATATTTGCCAGTACTCTGGTGTTCTCAAAGTCTATTCGGTGTGACATTGTGGTGGCGTTTTCTACTAACACATGGTATTTTCCTGATATACATAATCGGTTTGAATGTAAACAAAATTGACATAAGTCTCTAGAAATTGTTAGAATTTTCAAAATCTTCACGACAATTACCACCAAGACTATTAGGTTGCTCAAATAACTTAATAACAATGCTTACCTATGGTGATAAGTATATAATAAACCAGTTTTGTAGCACCATATAACTGAACAACTTGCATTCAAAATGAGCTAGAGCAGGAAGCATTCACTACTCTCTGGATGAAAAGTGTCACAACATTCCGACAGATAGATCTAATTGTACTCAAGAAGGCTTATTGATCACATTATACAGACTACTTTCTTTCAGAATGTCTTTAAGGAAGAATTTCACTAAAGAAAAGCAGTATTCTAGAAATTTTCGCACTTGAAATTTTGTCTCCTTAACAAATTTTCAAATAGTTTAATGTTACCGAAAAAAAAGTAGTAAAGAAAACCCCAAAAACCAAATAGATTATCAAGGATCTCCTCAACAACAATTTCGAAATTATTAGTAAGGTCTTTGTAAATTATTATGCAGAATGTCTACTTATGTAGCAGTTCGTTCCGAAATCTCGTATATAAGTAAGTACTTCAAAAAACAATACTAGTTTATACTTACGGTTGAAGAAATGACACTGCACCGAAGAGTTAAGCGTACCTGAAACGTAAAATTGCAGGTTTAAATTTGATTATTGGTGATATAATATATATATATATATATATATATATATATATATATATATATATATATATATATATATATATGAACTAAGCTAGGTTACGGGTGAGAACCGCGTCTGAATTTATTGAATACTCGACGTTTCGACTCCTGCTTTGGAGCCATTATCAAGAGACAAAAGTGAAAAAGAGTTTCAGAGTCTAGATCGAACTCAGGGCCTCAATCTGCCTACTCCCCAAGAGTCACTAGGTAACTGAACTGAATTTGAGTCTGCTCTGCTTCTTTTATTTATAGGTAGCGCTGGGTTAGAAGAAGAAGAAAAAAAAGACCTCTCTGTCTAAATAGACGCGATGACAGTACTCGCCTTCCCACAGCTTGGACCTCCGTAATTTCCAGATTAAACAAAGCAGACACGCCCACCAATACCCAACCAATCACAACACAGCCTCATCACGTGACATCTTCTTCTAACCCAGCGCTACCTATAAATAAAAGAAGCAGAGCAGACTCAAATTCAGTGCAGTTACCTAGTGACTATTGGGGAGAAGGCAGATTGAGGCCCCGAGTTCGATCTAGACTCTGAAACTCTTTTTCACTTTTGTCTCTTGATAATGGCTCCAAAGCAGGAGTCGAAACGTCGAGTATTCAATAAATTCAGACGCGGTTCTCACCCGGAACCTAGCTTAGTTCATAATAACGACCGCGGAAGCCTCTCAGAACATTTATATATATTTTATATCTTCACAAACACAAATGCTTTTTTTAAAAAAATTATTTTTATTTAAAACACAAATTAAATATTTTACTTCAAAAATTACGTTAAACAATATAAATGAGATAATTGAATGCGATACACTTAATGACGCTCACAGCCATCGCATGTGCATTTATAAGCTACGTCTTGCATTGTCAGCATCAGCAGTTTTACACGTGCGATGGGCATTTGCGTATTTCCTGGGAATTGCTATATCGTGTAATATGACACCATGTGAACGACTCATTTGACCGGTTACACGGTGTTGTCATATTATTATTCTAAGTATTGTTTACGACATATATAACAACTCCCCTCACAAAGAAAAAGTTGCTGTTTTACAGGAACTTTTCTGAAAATAGAATTTGAAAAATAATAAAATATAAAGGTTGTATACATATAAAATTTGTAGAAAGCAAAAGTGAATAAAATAGCGTAAATTGTATAAATGTATAAAATAAAATATAATTAGCATTAAGGTCACTAATAATAAAACCTAAAATAATACAGTTTTTAGCAATAAAAGTTTTACAAAACAATTTTTTAAATTATTTTGGGGTACTTAGCTCGATGTCTTCAGTTTCGTTCGGTCGAAGGTTCGGTCTCAATCTTGGCAACAATTTTGAAATTCTGGTTGTGGGTGATGGACTTTCGCTGGTTGTATTGCGTTTACGCCAAAGCGTTTGGAGGACAAATACAGCGACAATTATTATTATGGAAAATATTGTCACGTAGGTGAACCAAGAAATGTTCTTTTTGACGAATGGCTGATTTATTAATTCGTCTAGGTCCTTTGAATAGTCGTTGAGTTTGTGGTTTGCGACGTTTAACTCCTCGAAATTCAATTCATGGAGTTTCAAAGGTTTAAGTTCGGGAACGACAATTTTTTCTGGTATGGTATCGCAGCAGTTGAAAGGGATAAGAACTGGTTGATAGTTGTCAAGGGTGTTGCTGCTTTTTGTGGCTTCTGCTTCGATTTTGGTTATTCCAATGAAGGCACTGCAATCTTTCTGAAGTTTTAATAAAGAGTTAACATTGAGTGTTAAGGGTTTTGTATTGATGTCGGTACAGGTGATGGTAATGCTAAGAGGCTCGGTAACCATAATTAACCACACGTTGGTTTCGAGTTTTTGAACGTGGTACCCTTGAGCAGAGATCACGGCACTGTGACAATTGTCCGGCACTTTTTTTAAATTTCTTAAAAGTTGGGCCTCGCACAAAGCATTTGAGTCTATCGGATATGCATAGAGTTCGGAACACAATTTATTTTGATTGTTCAACGGTTTGCACGCACTAAGGTCTTTTTTCGGAATATACAGTAAGGAATCGTCGTTTTTTGCTATATATTTATGAGTAAATGAGAGTACATGGTATAACCCAGTTCTATCATCATAGATGGGGATTGGGTATAAGCGGAGAGCAGTAAATGATTGCTGTTCAATAAGTGGAATTCTTAGTATAAATACAAGGTCGGAATCTGTTTGAAAAGCTTCTAATTCTGTAATTTCCAAGTATCGTGCAATACTTGAATATTTGACGGGCAAAGGTAAATTATTTTTCACGAGATTCTGTGATATTTCCTGTAAGGCGGCAATGAAATGTTCGGGAGTTAAAATTGAAGTATGGATAATTTTTAGACGGGCAAAAGTTATGGAATTAAGAACATCATTTAAGTTGTCTTCTAGGAAGAGATAATTTTCCATCAGTTTTTCCGTCATTTCTAGAAATGAGAGTTTTGTTTCCACGTACGCCATTTTGTCGTTTACTTTACGAATCATATTTTCCATTTTTCGAATATTTTCGTTAAATATTTTCTCGTCGACCTGAATGCGTTGAATAGTTTCGTTAAAGTTCTTTATAACTGAGGTGGTTACGCTGATTTGGTTTTTCAAAAGGTTTTCGATCTGCAGTTGTCCTTTGTTTAAACTATTTATACTGTTGGTGAAGTACTCGCCGTCGGCGGCGTCTAAGTTACCAGTTATGGCTTTGAAAATTGATCCGGCGCCATCGATTAGTCCACGTTTGTACCTTCGAGTGTCCATGTGGATTTCAGTGAATTTGTTTTTGACGGAGTTTGAGATTTGGTTAAGTAAGTTGATGTGTGATTGAACGTCAGCACGGAATACGTTGGTTGGGTGGACGTTAGTTTTTAGTGATAAAGTTAGTGCATCGAGAATTCTGTCGTTGGTAGCGAAAGCTTGTTCTAGAGCGGAGAGATTTCTATGAACTAGAAGAGTCCATTTGTGATTTGACACGGCTATACGTGATTCTTCATGATAATAAATCCCTAGGGTGTTATTGATTGGCTTTATTTCAAATTGGGATGCTGCCGATCCGAACAGCAAGATGACCCTGTAAAGAAATCAGTCTTCTGTGAAAGGTTTCATACGGTCAAAGTTTACTTTGGTTTTTTGGTTAGTACGAGAATTAAGTAAAGTAGCTGAGTTTGTATGTAGTTCTACTATTTGAAATGGTCAGTTAAATTTGTTTTGTAGTTTATCTTTGAACTGAGATTCGCGTACGTAAACCTTGTCACCTACTTGATAATTTGGGGTTTTGTCCGAAACATGTTTATCGAATCGAATTTTGGCTTTTTGTTTTTGAGTATCGGTTCTTTCGCGTGCTATTTTGTAGTACTGTGAAATGCGGTTATTTAAGTCTCTGATGTATTTAGAAATCAAGTCCTTTTCGTTATAGAGGGTTTCAGGGGGTCGGCTAGATGTGTGCACGAAAACGAGTTCATAGGGTGTGAACCCATGGGTTTGGTTAGCGGAGTTGTTGTAGGTAATAATTGCGTATGGCAGAATATTGAAGGGGTGTTCGTCAGGGTGCTCGGCCTTATGAATACGGATCATATCTAACAAAGTTGAATGAAAACGCTCTAATGAGCCGTTAGATTGGGGGTGTCCTACACTAGAGTAGGAAAGTTTAATATCGAACAATTTGCAAAGGTCTTTGAGGAGTGCATTGTCGAATTCACGACCGTAGTCGCAGTGTATTCTCAGAGGCGTTCCGAAGTGTTGGAAAAACACCAAGAGTGTACTAACGACGGTTTTGGCGGACTTGTCGCTAATCGGGTAGGCCTGGGAATATTTAGTTAATTCGTCTCGGATAGTGAGGGCGTAATTTCTGCTAGGAACTTCGAGAATGTCGATGTTTATTCTTTCGAAAGGGGTTCTTGGAGTTTCTGTTACTACTAATGGATTGTCAAGGTTTTTACGGAAAGCTTTATCTGTCTGACAGATTTGACAGTTTCTAATGAAGTTTTCTACGTCTTTTGTAATACCTTGCCAGTTATACTTTTCTTTAATTCGTCTAATAGTTTCGTTGATCCCTCTGTGTATGTTGTTTTTACCGTTATGGAATTGATCTAGTATTATTGGCACTTGATCTCTTCCTACTGTTTTTGTTATGTTCTGACAGACTTTCCACTTTATGTCTGTTTCTGCAAATATAAACGAAAGCATTTCGAGTATAGGTAGGTCTAAGTTATTTTCAACGCAGTATAGTTCAGAGTCAGTTAGAAGGTCTTTGCTCTTGTAAATTGAGGCAAATAATACCTCGTTCACAGTGTCGAAATCAGTTGGTAGGGGAATAATGTAATATCGTCTTTTTCGAACGCTTTTACTATTGAAAATGTTAATTTTGAATTGCTCGAAGTCGGCGTTCTCTTCGAAGATATCCTCAAGAATTTGGTTATGAAAATCTTTTAAATTGCCGGATTGAAAGAAAACTAAGATATTTTTGTTTTCTCTATCAAGGAGTTGACAGTTGGAGTACTGAATTTTACTATAGTCGATAAGTGAGACGGTCTTATACCGTTCTACGAATGTCCGAAATTCTGTAAAAATTGAGTTGTCTTCGTCGTCAGTTTCAAGTTGTTCTGTCTCACTGTTTTCGTTTTCGTTTAAGGGAGTTATCGTGTAGTGTTGGAGTTTGGTGTTCGATTGGAAAGTCATACATTCATCAAAATGGTTGATTCGAATGCGTGAAAGGGCGTCTGCGTTCTTATTTACTTTTCCCGGTTTGTATATAATTTCATAATCGTACTCCTCGAGTTTGAGGCGCCATCTGGCAAGTCGACTACCTGGATCTTTAATAGAAAAGAGCCACGTTAACGGGCGGTGGTCGGTCAGGAGTTTAAACTTTCGTCCAAAAATTATTGGCCTGAAGTGTTTAACGGCCCAAACAATAGCCAGAAGTTCACGCTCTATTGTGGAGTATCGGGTCTCAGCCTTGCAGAGGGTCCTAGATGCGTATCCAATTGGCAGATCTTTGCCTATTGGTCCCTGTGAAAGCACAGCGCCGATTGCAAATGCGCTAGCGTCAGTTGTCAAAATAAAGGGCTCATTGAAGTCGGGGTAAATTAAAATTGGGGTCGAAGTGAGGGCTTGCTTTAATTCATTGAAAGAATTAACGCATTCAGAACTGAAATAGAATGAAACATCTTTTTGCAGCAATTTTGTGAGTGGTTTTGAAATTTTAGCAAAATTGGGTATGAATCGACGATAATACCCGGCTAATCCCAGAAAGGATTTGATATCTTTTTGATTTTGGGGCTGAGGAAATTTCAATATACATTCTACCTTTGATGGATTGGGTTTAACTCCATCTTTGGTAATCAGATGTCCGAGATAGGCAACTTCTTTGCGAAGAAATTCGCACTTGTCGGGTTGAATCTTGAGGTTTGCCTTTCGGAGGCGTTTAAAAACATCAGTAAGACGAGACAAATGGTCGTTGATAGTGGGAGAGTATACGATTATGTCGTCCATATAGACGAGACAACGTTCGTTTTGAATACCTAAAAGAATGTTGTCCATAACCCTCTGGAATGTTGAAGGGGCATTCTTTAGACCAAAGGGCATCCTTACGAATTCGTAGTGCCCATTCTCAACGGTAAACGCGGTTTTGGAAATGTCTTTTGGGTCAATCTCAATCTGATGGAATCCTGAGGCGAGGTCAAGTGTTGTGAAATATTGGCATTTGCCAAGTTGATCTAATAAGTCCGAAATGTTAGGGAGAGGATATTTGTCATCAACCGTTAGTTCGTTGAGTTTTCGATAATCAACTACAACGCGCCATTTTTGCTTTCCTGAAGCGTCCAGTTTTTTCGGTACTACCCTTACAGGGGAGGACCAGGGCGAGTTTGAATGGGGTATAATACCTTCGTCTAGCATTTTCGTTACTTGGGATTTAACTTCCTCTTTATGAATCTGAGGGTAGCGATAAGATTTCGTGAAAACTGGTCTAGAGTTGTTAGTCTCGATGGTATGTTTAATTTCGTTGGTAAATGACAGATGGTCTCCTTCGAGATAAAATATGTCAGAGTAGTCAAGACATAGTTGCGATATTAAGTCGGATTCTTCTTCGTTTAAGTGGTCAAGTCGGAGTTGATTGAAAATTTGCTCTTGTCGTTCTAGTATGTTGTTGTCTGTTGGTTGGGTTTGTGAAATAGAATTCACACTCAACTGTTGTAAAGGTTCAAGTTTAATGTCAGTGAAATTTATAGTTTTAGGGATGGCATTTGCATTTAATACGGATGTCAGAAATTGGCCATTACTATCGACTTTTACTAGAGCATTCGGAAGATGGACTTTTTCAATTTCTATGCCTGTTAATAAGGCATCTGTATCTCTAAGGTTGCAAGTAAGTTTACAGATTTGCTCTGTACGTGGTTGAATGGAAATTGAGTTGACGGGGTTACATGAAAAGTTTTTAGGGGTATCTTTACTGATTAAATCGTCTGTTACTTTATACAAGGGAAGTGTTTTGAAATTGGTTACTAGTTGCTTCTTTTCGAAATCAATGATGCAATTATAATGTTCCAGGAAATCGGAACCTAACAATCCATCGAACTCGATATCGATATTGCAAATGTAAACCTTATGGGGATCATTGATATTAAACGGGACGAGAGTCGATTCGTTGATATGAATTTTCTCGTTAGTTATTCCCTGGATGACCACATTTTCTTGGAACCTTTCCCTGAAGCGTTTGCAAGTTTCTGGCTTAAAAATAGAGAGTCCTGCACCGGTATCCACAAGAAGTTTGTAAGTGTTGGATGCATCGGTGATGTAATATAAGTTCTTAGAGTTTACGGACAAGAGGGGTCTTACAGAAATCTCTGTTCGGGGATATTCAGGTTGGGGTCGAAGCTGTCTAAATTTAAGGTTTGAATGTGGGTTGGAAGGTCTGACATATCCGGGGGCTCTGTTTGGGGGGTAGTGTCCTGAAAATTTGTAGGAGAGATTTCTTCGTAGTTTTGAGAGTAATTTTCGCTCTCGAAGTCTGTTTTAAAGTAATCGTTAAAGTCGTTCTGGTAATTGTCGTAGGAACAATAATCGTTATAGTCAAAATCTGTGTATTGGTACTCATTGGGTGTTGGGTTCGAATAAGTCTGTTCACTTCTAGGATTTTCGAACTCATGATTATTTAGGTGATGAGTACGTTGTTGGCGGTAAAAATTAGGGTTCGGTTTAAATTGGTCCGTATTTGGGGGTTGATTGCTTATTGATGGGCGTTGTTGTTGGAAACTCCTATTGGGAGGAAAGTTTGTTTGGCGGGGTTGTTGATAATTTTGTTGATTAGAATTTTGGGCGAATGGATTAGGGCGAGGTCTTTGAAAGTTTTGCCCAAAACCTTGATTTTGTCCAAAGCTTTGATTCTGTTGGAATTGCCTCGATCTAGTGATGCATTCATTAACTGAATGGCCCATTCTCTTACAGAATGTACAGTGTTTTGGGGGTGGCAATTGATTGGGTCTTCTAAAGGTCGGAGTTGTATTTTTGAAGTTAGAGAATTTTTGAGTTTCGAGATGATTTAATTGAATTTCTCTTTTAATTCTAGAGATCGCGGTTAAGATATCTTTTGGGTCGCTTGCTCGAATTAATTGTCCCATTTTTGGCTCTAGGCCTGTAAGAAGGCTGTTTAGTGCCATGGGTTCAATGAGATCTATTTGGGCTTGTTTTTCCTTGGAAGTTATATTTTGTTTTGAGACTGCGGCCAACATTTTTGCCTGGTGAGTCTGAATTCTAGTCGAGAAAGTTAAGGGTGACTCGGATGATAATTGTTTCATTCGTTGGAGATCTTGAATGAGTGCCGATAGGTCTCGGGGGTCTCCGAAGTGGTTTTCGAGAAGAGTAATGATTTCAGTTAACAGGCTAGGGTTTCGTGAATTTACTAATTCCGCTGCCCTGCCACGGAGTTTGTTTTTTATGTGGAGTATAAGTAAGACCTGTTGGTTATCGGTCGCCATACTGTGGGCGGTGTTACATGATGTGATAAAGGTATTTAAAAAGATAGGGTTACCGTCGTACTCCGGTACTATCGCAAAAATCTCGGAAATTTTATAGGGCTCCACAGTTGGAGTGGCTGCACCTTGCCTTGTAGTGGTCATAGTCAAAGTATTTGCACAATATTAAAAATTTAAATCAGATTATATTGTCGAATTGACAATGGTAAAACGTATAAATCAATGTTTAAATAAATAAATGTGAAAATGGATAGATATTAAAATAATTAGATCAAGTTATTATAAGTTGTCGTTCAAAATAATGGTATAAATTTAATGTGTAATTATCAATATGTACCAAAATTGGTCAAAAATATTTCTTACCTTGCAATTTTACTCAAAATAAATGAACTGAATATATCAAGGGTAGTGATGTAATATGTTTAAAATATTTAAGGAATATTAAAGGATTTATCTTTGATGATAGAAATGGTGATTAAGTGTATCAATAAATGGAAATAATAAAATAATAATAACGTAATCCTTACAATATAATTCCTGGCATGGACTGTTCTGTAAGTTGACTGCACTGGTTAGCCGTTGCGTGTTCCTGGTGCTAGCTTGCTTCCAGTTGTGTCTCCAGCAAGAGGTTGATTGTCCCACGAAGGTTTGGAAACCACCACGACTAGTTAGAATTCTCGTGTTCTAGTCGTTTTGGAACAATCCTACTGACTGCGCCAATTTTATATCTTCACAAACACAAATGCTTTTTTTAAAAAAAATATTTTTATTTAAAACACAAATTAAATATTTTACTTCAAAAATTACGTTAAACAATATAAATGAGATAATTGAATGCGATACACTTAATGACGCTCACAGCCATCGCATGTGCATTTATAAGCTACGTCTTGCATTGTCAGCATCAGCAGTTTTACACGTGCGATGGGCATTTGCGTATTTCCTGGGAATTGCTATATCGTGTAATATGACACCATGTGAACGACTCATTTGACCGGTTACACGGTGTTGTCATATTATTATTCTAAGTATTGTTTACGACGTATATAACATATATATATATTATAATTGAAAAGCCGACCAAAAAATTTAATACGAAGTGTATAAAATTACACTGTATGAATTTTTAATGTATGATTACCTCAGGGTCTTTTTTGCTTGGGTTCAAAATTGTAGATCTTATATAAATAAATGAATTTTATACTTATCTTATAAGTCTCTCTTTCTTCTCAGTGGCACTAACACTTTTAAAATTTCTAAATTATATTTGCACTTTATTTTTTTTTTTAAGATTTCTAAATAACTAATAAATGATTTTCAAATTTTCAATCAAATCACAATTTTATTAATAATGATTTTCCACAATATAATTCTGATATATAATATTGTCTTTACAACAAAATAAATTTCCTTGTTACCTAAATACTCTTAAATTTCTATCAATTTATTACAAAAATTCAATCCTCTAAACACAAATATTGATTATACTAAATTTAAATAAAAACCTTTATTTCTATCACTGACTGATTTTGGATTTCAATAATCTGTTTATTAAATAATGTTTCAAAAACTCACAGTTGCCTGGCTTGAATTCCCCTTTTCCTTAATTTTGGTTTTAGTATACTGCTTCCTGATTTGTTTTAGTTTATAAACTAAATTCTGCTACTCAATTGATATGTTTGCTGTTGCACCAATATTTATATTTTTTCAACAAAATTTGATTTATCTCTTCCTCCAATAGATTTCAAACAATTCCTTTTATGGAATATTTAAATTTGATGATTTCCAATTGTTGATTCAAAACTTATAAAATTTTAATTTCCAACTTAATTTCTTGTCAAAAACTGACATGGAACACTTATTCCAATGATATCACAGAACATTTATCTGGTTGTCATGGAAACGCAATTTTACAGGAACGAAATTTTCAACTGCTCTGGTCGACGATCGGAAAACAAAGAGGACCTTTCAATGTCAGATTTCCTATTTATGTAATAAATCTTGCCACCTGCTATTTCCATTTCCGCTTTAATTTATTTTATTAATTTCCAAATATGTTTGTTCTAAATCATATGCAAAAATCTAAACACATTTTAATTTGAATTTCAAAACCGTTTACTCTTATAAATTTTATCTAAATCACTTAATTCATGTTTGCAAAAATTTTTGATTTGATACTTGTCACCTGCTGGTCACCAGTCATTTAACAGGTACTTTAAAAAAAATTGGATTTTACTGAAATTAGGACTTAATATCTTTTGAACTATTAAATTTTCATAAACTATGCTCTAAGCTCTTTCTAACGGTGTAAATCTCTTTAGTGTTCCATCATTCATTCCGATTTTTAACGGTTTTAACAATTCTGACATTTCAATTCTCTAAATATTTAACAAATTTATGTATTTAAAATTAATTTTGATCCAAATTTGTTATATTCAGTGTTCTCATGGCCTAATATGTGATCTAAACTTGTTTTACAAACTCTACTGTGATTTTCATAAGTGAATTTAACCTCTTTGATGTTTGGCCTAAATGTGACTCTCTGCCTAGATTTCTTTAATGTAAGTACCCAAATTCTACTACAAACTGCATGATAGATTATTTAACTTTATATGCCACCTTTTATTCTTTCAACAATTTGCTTTTGAAACATTCTTTTTACATGGTTTATATTTTTAGGTTAACTTTAACTTAATTGATTTCTGCAATTTTCCTTTTTTATTAGATATGTATGAATTTTATTTACATTTCCCCAATCATTTACTTATTTGAATTGCAAAACTTTTGTATTATTTCATGTCTGTTTAAATCCATTACAATATATATATATATATATATATATATATATATATATATATATAGGCTGTGCCAAAAAAACTCAATATATTTTTTTCTTGCTCTCCGTTCAAAATATGGTACAATATGTGTAAACATATATACTGTTCAAACTGGAGCTCATAGTTTTAATTTTTTCATCAACACTGAAACATTATTTTTTACCTTACTGATTCTTGCAGCCCAGGAAGATTATTTTTCTAAAAAATCCATGGCTATACCTTATAATACACTAAATTTGGAACAAAAAATCTCATAGAGCCGAATAACCAAATTCATTATTCTTTGAAAATTTTTTGTTTTTTCCCTATAGCTTATAAACTATTTAAGTTAGACGAAAAAGCTAAATGGTCATTTGGTATTTTGTCTGACGGTCTACAAAAAAGTTCTAAAGGTATTTTTTGTATCGTCAATACTGGAAAAGTTACAGTCGTGTAAAATCATTATTTATGTATTAATTACTTTTTGTGCGTAAAATATTGATGTATGCATAAAAAGCCAAAAAGAAGCAAAGAAAAATTTAATATTCGGAAAAATAGTCTTAATTTATTCTTTATATTGTCCCCAACAAAACTTACTGATTTATTTAAGCTTATGATTCGTTAGTGACTTTCTGTACAAACATAAATATTTTATTAACAAAAAGTTAATAATACAAAAATAAGATATAACGATACAAAAAATATGTTTATAACTTTTTGCAGTCCGTCAGACAAGCTACAAAATTGACATTTAACTTTTTTGTCTAACTTCTATAGTTTATAAGCTATAGCTGAATAATTTTTTTGTTCCAAATTTAGTGTATTATAAGGCATACTATGCAATTTATTAAATAACAATATCTTCTTGGGCTACAAGAACAAATAAGCTATACAAAGCATTTTTCTGTGTTATTGAGGCGGTAAAATTCAGATTCGATGATGATGGACATATTGTATGATATTTTGGCTATGATACTGACTAGAATAATGTGGATAAAATTTTTGCACATATCAGAACTCATAACTGTTTAAGGGACACTGGGAATGATTCTAGCAATTAAACGTTATTTGCAATTAGGTTATTATGTCACTCTGGGCCCAGAAGTTGGGGCATGCGCTCATATCGCATGCACTTTATGGTGTTTAGGCTATGCCTGGCATCAAAATGATACCAAGTAGACATGATTTTCAACCCTGAAAAAAAAATCTTAGCTACATGATTTACTAAGTCCGATGTAGCTACCTTCCAGTTGTGGATATCGGGTGACGGTAAGGCAGACGGCAATCGCTATGATTTTTATTCTACGTTAATCTTTATGAAATAATTATTGTAGTGATCGTGATCTGAAAGATCATCTCTATATCGTTTTAACCCTTTCAGTCAGATATCTTGACATGTCGGCGGCAGTATATTGAGCTATTTTACTATTTGTGATGTAGGTATTTATGAAAACATGACAAATAGAAATTATATCGGAAATTGTTACTTACGTTTTATTAAATTGTACCTGATAAAGTAGTAATGTAAAACAAAGAACACTATAATGACCTACAAAGCTCGGAGATTAATATTACATTTGAAAATCATGAGTTATTCACAATATTGATCAAGACAAATAATATATATCTAATTCTTTAGTTCTATGCGAAACATATATACATTCCTATAAAATATATTATTTTTTAATTATGACCTACTGATTATAGAAATATTGTGTTATTGTAAAAGAAATTTACCAAGTAATATAGATTATAAGTTCACGGAAAGTTATAACCAAGTTTAACTGTCAGTTCCTGAAAGATCCACAGAATTGGACATTAGAGCCATACAGTAATCTCGAAGACTCTTTAATCTCAAAATTGTATATAAATACGTGTTTTGCGCGTTTTAAGTCTTAGTCTTGTCATAAATTCAGTGAGTATTAGAAGTAGTAAAGTATGTGCTCTAAGTAAATATCAGTGTAAATTGAGTTTTGTGTTGTATGTTTCAAGGATTTATATTCAAGGTTAAGGTTTTGTTTTCAACATTAATAAAGAAGTATTAATTGGAGAACTGCTGTCTAATTGAACCCACGGGATATGTAGTAATACATTGACTCAACCACTATTCCACTCTATTGTCTTATGAAGCCTCTCAACTATCATTAGACTGGTAAATAAACTAATCATATGTAGACTATTTTAGCATATTGCACGTTATAACGAATGCTGCAACTATCTATTAGAATCAATAGAAAAGCGTAACGATTACTTGAAGTATTCGATACTCATTTATTTCGTATCTCATTAAGTAACGACTAGTTTGTAATGAAAGGTTACGTTTCACCACAACGTAGCTATTGTTTCCACAATCATCGAAAGTATGAAATTAACTCCGTATAATATTTAAGATCCCATGCCTATTTTTTTAGAAACCTTCACAGTTGGGCAAGCTATAGGAATTATATGGCAATAAACTTAATTATATTAAATAAATCAAATTTCGCTTTAGGATGTTAATAAAAATTATCCCCAGGACGTATGGGACACAAATGAACTAACTGATTAAGGTAAAAAAATGTTGACGAAAACTCAAATTAATTCAGGTGAGAAAAGGATACAAAATTTAAAAATTATCTCTTTAATAAATTCCTGCTTACTATTTGTGAGAATATTAGAAAATTAACAGTTGTTTAGATATTTCAAATAAATCTGTAACTTAGTGTTAACCCTACGGTTCAGTGTGTAGTCTAGTGGATTTATTGAGATCATAGCGAGTGAGTGTATCTCGCATTGTCATACTTAACACAAATTAATCGCAACTGGAGAACTTTTTAACAAATTAATCGGATCGAATCTAGTTTCTCCCTAGTGGTTAGTGGTGATCACCAAATTTTTAGCAAAACTCTTGGAGAGAGCTGTTTTCTGGAAATGGAAATAGGTCTGCAGTCATTAACACTAAATTTTCCTGAACTACCTTCACGATGTTGTAATCTCGTTGCCAGGTCTTATGTTAAAGGCATCGTTCTGGCTCTATTGTAGAAATTAATGTTGTCGCCTAATAAATCTCATGTTTATTTATTTTTTAATTTTCTTCGCAATATTCATTTTTCTGAATTGTTCCTGAGTTAATACTTGAAAAACTGCACTTACGCCGACCGATATGTTGTTAGATAATAATAAATAAAATAGTGTGCAAATTTTCTAGGTTGTCCTACACAATATTGAACCAGCAACACATGGATGAAGCTATCCTTTAATAATCCATCCGATTATTGTTAATAATCTATAAGAAATATTCAGCAAACTGAATTTTAAGATATTTTTCTTATTTTTATTAACAAATAAATACGTTATGTATTGCCCTTAATTCCATTTTAGTTTGTATTTATTCTTAAAAATCGTTTTACCAAGGCATTGTACCAACTCCAGACCTGACCGGTGCAAAACTTATGGAAGTGGATTTAGACCGTAACGGAAGGGAGAATCGTTGAATTTACGATCTGCTAGACTTACTCTTCGAATTTATCCTTTCCCTCCAAGGGATTCACCGTTACTCGACGCTCCTTCTCATTCTCTATCTACCATACTCTCGGCTTAATCTTGATTATTACCGAGGCACGGCAGTATTTTTTGTGCTTTCGCGATAAGATATGAGCATTATCATGTCGGTAAGACCGTAATCTACTGGTGCTGCAAACAAAACTTTATTATCGGCGCGATGTTAGTGACTTATTCCAGAATGGATGTTTCTTCTTTCCTTACGCGGAATTTACAATGTTTTTATTACTTAGGCTAATACTTGGAAAGTTATGGCCCCACAGAGCAAAATTAAAATTAACTTTTCGAAGAAAAATTGGCGAATATATATAATGAGAAAATGTTTATAGAAAAAGATTATAACCCACCAGGAATATTGAATTGAAAAATCTGAAGTGAAATTTAAAATATATAAATAATAGGTAATTTCGCTAGTCATGTTATTTCTGGTTCTCAGTATAATTTCATAGATAGACATTTCCTCAGGGATTTCAGTGGTTTTCAACTACACCGTTTTAATATAAGAGTAGGGAGAATTGAACGAAGACTCGAAGCACTGGTGTAAACCATGTACATAATACGAAAAAGGAATAGTATAGATTTAATATGATTTACGAGCTTAACTTGCAGAGAAAGAGGAAATCATGTTAAGCTAATATCACAGAGTCTACTGAAAATATGTTAAGTTTATACGAGTTAGTGTAAGAGATAATATTAAGTGTAAGGTGTAGAAATGCTGAGATTGGTTATCTGTCACTACGCTTTTACTCAATTTTAACCGACTTCCAAAAAGGAGGTGTATTAATTCGTATGCAACTTTTTGATGTTTTATGTATATCGAGCATTTATTCAAAAAACGGCTTGGGCAATTTTGATGATTTAAGCTGCATTAAGGAAGATTACAGAAAGGTCCCGTATAATTGTCTATAACATGAGATATACGGTTTTCTAGAAAAACAGAAAAAAAAGTAAATAAGGGACTAGTTTTCAGCGATTTTCAATGTTTTTTCTCTAAAACTGCTCACGTAATTTGAATATTATAAATTGTATTATACAAAGATATGTTCCAGCTACGTTTCCGTGTTTTATAAAGTAAAATATACCATTTTTCTGAAAATCGGAAAAATATATGAAAAAAAAAGGTAAATATCATGGTAAATGCCAAATTTTCATAATAAATATCTAGTTTAAATGTCAAGATATGCCATAAAAGTAGCAGGTTGTTTGTACTGATTTTTATTTTGATGCATTTGAAGTCAGTTTATTTTAGAAACGAAGTTAAGTTACAGTCACGTGAAATTGCAGGAAATATTCCATTAGCTTATTAAAATGAAAATTTGTTATTACGGCGATCTCTTCTGTATGGAATACGGTTGAAGGTGTGTGCTTACGTGCATTTAATATTAGGTGGTACATAACCAGTTGTATACATAGGATGGTTGAAATATATTTTGGAATTGAATTAGTTATACAGGGTGGTTCTAAAAATATTGTATTGGGTAGCACATATGTAATTGCGTGTACAAGGTGGTTGATATAAGAGTGGAGCAAAACTGTAATTATACACAGTGGGTATTTGTGATATAGAACGAAGAATAATTACAGTTATACAAAAGGCTTTAAAATTGTCAGAAGCATTTGAGTATACAGGATGGTTGAAATATAAGGTGGAGTATAATTACAGTTATAGAGGGCGGTTTAAAAAAGTTATATAGTTTGGAACATAAGAAGTTGCTTATACAAGGTGTTTGAAGTAAGGGAGTGGTAAACTTATTGTTATTGAGGGTGTATCAAAAATGAGTTATATACGAATAAGCAGTTAGGATATTAGAATTATAGACCGTAGGACGAGGTATAATTATAGACATGATTTAAAAATTTTTAGAAGTAGTTGCATATACCGGGTGATTGAAATAAATGGTCGAGTAAATTTATAGTCATAAAATGTTGTTCAAAAAGTTAAATTTTGTTATATAGGGTAGACCATGAGCAGTTGCATAAATAGAATACTAGACACATGTGGCGAAGTAAAATCATTGGTATACAGGAATAATTTAAACAATAGAAAATTAGAAAGAGTCAATAGTGTGGAGAGGATTTGTACTTATACAGGGTGGTTTTAAAGATATCAGGTCCATTGTAATATTATGTTGAGTTGAATTATAGTTGTACAGGGTGAGTCAGAAAATAATAGACCAATAAGTTATATAGGAGTGATCAGTACACAGAACCATATAGAGTGTAGATGCAATATAGAGTGAATTAGTTACATTTATAGAAATTAGTCAAAATAATTAAGCAAATAAAAAAGTTAAAATATATTTTAGAAAATATAGACAAAATTACAGAGGGAGAAAGAGAGAGGGAGAAAAGGAGAGAGAGAGAATCCGCTAAAATGTTCAAATGAATTTTACCCTGTTTAAATCAGATAAAAGAAAGATATGTCTGAAAATAGTAATCGATTGCACATGGTTTCTAAACTGTTTCTATTTTAAGTCAGCTGAAGTGTCGGTTCTTTTTTAAATTTAAATTATTCATTATACAAATGGTATTTAGTTGTTATTTTGCCTATTACCTAATCCTTTAGCCAAAATATAAAAAATCAAAATTAAAGATTTGTGTACTTCAGATTAGGTTTATAGCTGTTGATATTGTTCACATTTGAATTAGATTCGAAGATATGAAGCAAATATGGTGAAAACTAAAGATGTCAAATTTGTTTGTCTTGGTAAGGAGAGTAGGCTGTTCGGGCCCTTTTTTGGCTAATGACTTTTATTTTGATAGAGTCAGGGTTCCTAATATTTCATCTGCTAATCTAATTTAATTGCATCCTTAAAAAATAACATCCATTTTTAAATATTACATTTCTTTATCTAAAATAAAAATGCATTTACCTTATGTTTCTTGACGGTTTCTGAAAAATTAAGCTATTTACGATAGGCTCATCTATTGAAATTTTCCAAGCATGAATTTGTTTTGAAAATATAAAAATCGGTTTATTCACCAAATTGAATATTTTCTTTGTATTACAAGGAGCACAATTTTTTTGTGAGTGTAAGTTAAGAGGTAAGTAATCACTGAAAGATCTGAATCAATTCTCTTATGGAAAGTTGTACTTTATTTTCATAAAATATTTAATTATTGGATTTTTGCAATAGGTGGTCACTATTTACTATTAGAGCAATTCCTGTTTTCCAGGTTTGTATATGCCGTCGCTTGCAAGATGTTGTAGTCGTTTCATTAGAAAAGTAGTAGAGAATGCAGGAAATATAAAGAATGTCAAATCGCCAAAAACAAAAATCAAAACTTTCAAAAATACAAACATTTCAAAAACAAATCTGGAACAAATGCCAAAAACTCAAAATCGTCAAAAAAAATTCTACTGATATTTTAAATACGACTATTTAATATTTCATTTCCCGATTACTTTTCAGCAACTGTACTTTAATTATAGAATTCTGACTTTATATAAAAATGCGTTGCGTATGATTCAGATTACAACTGACCTAGAAACTAAAATTTAAATGTTATACTTTAATTTAAAAATATAAAACACAAATTATTAATATCTGCATGTGTGACACAAAATGATATAATAAGTAAATCTATCCAAAGCTCAAACTCACCCAGAAAAATCAATGAAATTAATTTGTGAACGAAGACTTACATTGGCCGCTTTTTACGCAATGCTTTAAAATTATTCTCGCTGCTAAGCTGCTTGAGGTTGAACTGATAATTGACTTTTCAACCCCTTGAAAATATGACAAAAGTTAATAAAGACAGCGAGTTACTTAACGGCTTTATAGTTGGTAGAAAGTAGTAAACTCTTGGAAAAAAATCCTTTAAATTGTACCAGGATTAATTGAAATGCGGAAAAACTTTTTCACATTACAATATCTCCACAGTTTCTTGGAGTATAGGTCTACATACATTTCTAAGCAGTCTTATATATTTTTTAAATTGTAAGCATATTACAAAAGAAATGTTTATTTGGTATTTATATTTCTGCATATATTACAGATCAGTGGCTCAATTAACATTATATTTTTTAATTTACGATTTACTGGACAAGAGAATAACAATACTGCGAATTAGGTAAGCAAGATCATATATCTAAATATAAATAGGCAAAGACAAAACGGTTAGGTACCATTTTCTCCTCTGTCTCTCAACCGATTTTCTTTATTTTTGATTTGTCTAGTAGCTATTGAAGGCCTTCAATGCAGAATATATAAAGAATCTTTATTTATATCTTTTAAAAGACTTAATTTAGAGATAAATTATTAAAAAATTCAAGTGAGTGGCGCCCATTATGAACAAGTAGCTTAATACAATTTTAATTTGACAGCAGTCGACAGTACCAATATTACTAAAATAATCGAGTTTTACTTATAAAGATCTAAGATGTAAAAACCTTCTTTTCTATTCATTTATGATGTCAACTTTTTAGAATAACGATGACGACTGCATTTATTGAAGTGACGAAATAGAATGTGTTTATACGAAGTTTACGCATTTACAGAAGAATCCTGATCAAAGGTTTTATGTAGGTAGGCAATTGAGAGATTCTAAAGTTAATTGATACCTTTGGTTTCCGAACCTCAAGAGTTAAGTGTATACATTCTTTCAGCCATGAATGTCCCACAAATCTAATAACAATTTGCTTATGCATCCATTATTAAATGGTACTAAAACACTCAGGAGATGTAATATGCAAATATATATTTAATTATTTATATTTATGCCATGTGTAAATAAAACTTTAATAAATATTACAGTGTTACCAATAAAATAAGACGAATTAATTTTAGCATCTCATCTAAAAATGAGCAGTCAGGCAGAAATTGTTTAATGTTCTTTTAACGAGATGTGATATACTTCAAATGTATTTTTTCTTTTTTATCTAATAATATAATCCCTATAATGTTTATTTATGTACATGCATCTCATTTTTTTTTGTCAAAATTCCATTTTGGGGTTTTGGCATGTACAAATCGGGATCAATCGTATTACCGAGAAAGAAAGAGATTGTGACAATTATGTTTCATTCAATACAGGGTGATGTTGTGTCCTACTTGACAATAAAACTGCTCCAGAAAAATTCATTCAATACAAATTGATGTGTAGGATCTTATAAGAATTTTATCACTACTTGATATTTTTCTAGCATTACAGTTTTACAGTTGAACCTTTCAAGATTTTAAAGTAAAAATAGCTGGTTAGGCGATTTTTGGATGGGTAAAAAGTTCTTATGTTAATTTGAGGTACTCAATGAAGTTGCCTTGAGCAGTTACATATGCATATATAAATTGACTGAGATTTAAGGTGCTGTAGGTTATAATTATACAGGGTGATTCCAGAAAAGTTAGAAACCAAATGTTTTATTGGGTGGCCCACAAAAAGTTGCATACACACAGTGTTATATATATATATTCTGTAGTCCATAGGCAGTTACATATACAGGGTGGTGGAAATATATTATAAAGTGGAATTATTATAATGAGTATTTTAATAAGTGTTAAAGAGTTGAAATTAAACTGAATCAGTTCATCTTGCGAAAAATTAGACCAAATACCCGATTATATGTATATATATATATATATATATATATATATATATGTATGTACCTACCAACATTTTTGATGAATCTTTGAATTTACGAGTAAAGCTCGGTCCATGTACTATTAATTAAACATACAAATGGAAATTTCTCTTCAAATAGAGTTGTTATTTACGTTTATTTGTTTTAACTTTTATCAGGTGAATTATATAATTTCAAGAAATTTTCTTTAATTTCCTCTTACTGCCTCTTTGCCATACCTTATAGCATAAGCTAAGCATTAAGAATGTGCTCACAAGTAAAGTCCTATTAATTACATATGAAAAACAAGTTGAATTTTGTTAGGAATTGACACAATTTGTTGCTTTCTTTGGAAACACGGAAAAGCATTTTAAATGATTAGTAGTATTGATGCCATATGTACTTTGGAGGAACTGTTACTATATAAACTATGCAATATATTTGAAGTGTTTAACTGTAAATCACCAGCAAATATGTATCTACTATTTACAGAAATCTCAAGGCTAATATTTCGTATATTAACAATGTCTTATTCTTTACAAAGTGATAGCGATTTGTAAAAAGTATAATGATAATGCATTAAAAACTCTAAACGTTGAGAATATAAAAGAATTAGAAGAAATATTCACGTACCTAAGAGTGTAGCCGTTGAAAGCTCCGAAAATCAAGAAATTGTGGAAGATTATATTATCAAAGAGTTTAAAGATGCATTTAAATTAGATAATGGTCATCTACGTTCTCTTGTTGGAAGGCTTATGTAGCACTCTCAAGAGAGACCAATTTGCAAGGTGTCCACCCTATAAATATTGAGTTTTATAGTATTAAAGCACAACAGTTAGTTAGATCAGAATAAAAGCCTAAGTGCCAAGTATCGCCGTGATCTATCTCTCATTGTAAACCAACGACGAAAAAAGGCAAAGACAGAGAGTGGTCTATGAAAAAAGGCACCTATGATGTGCAAGAAATACCTCCTTATTCAAAATAAATGTCTTGACCATTTCGTACCGTCAAATGCGGTTAGGTGAAAAATCTATTCATACATTTCAATAAGAAACGGCCCTCAGTTCACACACCTATGACTATTCGGGAGTAGGCCGATTGAGACCCAAAGTTCGATCTACACTCTGAAATTCTTTTTCACTTTTTTGTCTATTGATAATGGCACCACGGCAGGAGTCGAAACGTCAAGTATTTATTAAATTCATAAATTCAGACCGGGTCTCACCCAGAACATCGCCAAGTTCACAATAATGACCGGGAGCTTGTCAGAACGTTTCGTACGCCTCTACGGGGAGGATTTCATCCAACTCACTAACATAAACAGCAAACTTCTAATTTGAAAATCGCTGCTTCTTTGTGTGCTTGCTCTCCTTAAATCATGCAGAACCTATTACATCATTCCATACACTTTCAAACTAAAACACCACATCTCTTCACGTTCAGCTTCCACAAAGCAAGTTTCGCCTTGTTCAAAATTCCATTCATATAATCAGATATCAACTTGACGAAACTAAAAGAAATTTGTATCATTGTTATTCGTCATTATATACTTTCAACACCTATCCGAATGTAGGACACTTTTGCATTTCTAGCGATAAACCACTTGGTACAAATTAAAACAGTCACTCAAACACATAAACTAACACGACTTACCACAAAACAAAAACCAACTGCCACCTCACTTCCTTAGACAACCGACCACAACTTTTCTGACTTCCCCTTAGACTCTACCAGTTTACACGTCCTATCCAAAGGTTTCAATTAATTCGCAGTGAAGCCAGAAACTACCCTTACAGAAACAATTACTTCTCAAGTTGAGGTAGCTGTGGTTGAACTATCCGATATTGAGGTTGAAGATTCTCGTCAAGGCATTGCTAGAGTACTCCGCGCATCAAGCCACCAAAATCAAACCTAACTTTCAACGAAACCGATGGATTAAAATAACTACGTAACAACGATGACATAACAATTCTTCTTTGTTGCTCTTGAAATGTATGCCTTTTGGATATTTCATGGTTCATATACATAAAAACAATAATCTGGTTAATGATAAAAAGATAAATAAATAATGCCTACACCAATGATTGCTAAAACTAAAAATACGGTTAAGACGCCATGCTGTATGCAGCTTTCACAGGAACAATAAGAAGTCAATAAAATATCATAACACATGTCGAGATATATAGCACATCCTTATAATTAAAATAAACTTGAGTATTAGAAGTAATTGTTCACTAGTTTCCGGAAATTATCTTTTCAACACCATTGAATGCAGACTTGCAGGTGAATTTGCGTTAGTTGTTGTTTGAAATCGAAACCGAACACACAAATACTGACAATATAGATAAAAATTGAATTTACCTAGCGTCGTGTTAGTGCTGTTAGTGTAACTGTTAAGAAAAATTAGATTAAAATAAACAATTGTCAAAATAATTGTCTTACAAAAACTCACGATGTAAGTTATTACATCTGTATAGATTTCAATTGATATTTCTAAATTTGTAATAGTTTTACAGTTCATTTGAAAAAGGTCAAAACATGCCCGGAATGCTATCGACAGTTAAACATTTGACACAATTAAATTTAATATTCAACAACGACCTGACATCAAGAAAAATTCACGTGAAAGAAATATTTACAAGCAACGTCGAAGAGAATGGTACACAAAGTTTATTAAATTTAACTCAATTTATCTTCTTAAATAAAAAACGTTCACCGCTATAAAAACTAGTATAAAACAAAAAATTACTGACTCATTTAGAATGTGTGGTCATTGTCAAACTATACCATTTATGTGAAGGGAAAAGTTTTAAAGCCAACAATATAAATTGCTTATAATTTAAAACTGATTGAAAATCAACCAGGAATAGGTATGATTCCAACATTATGATTACCAAGCAACAAATATTTGACCAAGTCTAATAAAACAGAACTAACAAGTTTCTAATTTGTACAATTGACGAAATAGGGACATAAAATATATTTGCCTCAAAACAAAATCCTTTGCTCATAAAAAATTATAAAATATTAAATTACAACTTACAGTTTGTTTTCTATTCCTAACTTACTTCGCAAAAGTTAATCCCATGTTAATCAAAATACATCATCAAGAAGAGTTTTTCCTAGAATAATAATTGATAGGACATTTTGGGTTTGGGATAAATATTACAGGTTTCAAAATAAATTGCACATGGACTTGTGTTCTATTAATATTTTCCTTCGTTTATCCTTCTGAAAATCGTTTTTGCGGTAATCAAAGTTTTAGTCCAATATCTCCAAAAGATCAACTATATTTATTTCGAACGTAATTCTCACCAAAATCTCAATATTTTCGATACTTTTTGGAAACTGTACTAATCGAGAGATATTCTCTATTTTCTATCACCTTCAGTTCCAAACCACTTCACACTATTTCCGTCATATCGTCGGATTCCAAGAACTGGATTAGTCCACTCAATGACGCGGTGCAGTTTATCTCAACACTCGGTGGATTACGAGCGGAAATAGGAAGTGGCCGTAAAAGAACTTAAGCTCTATGTCCCCTTCAATGAACGAGCGGGCTATGGGATGTTCTTATTGACTGAGTTTTTTAAGGGGATTGTTCATGCTCGGTTGGATTTAAGCTCTTCTTCAATCACAGCGAATATATTACGGTTGAGTATTGAGTTGAGAAAGAACATTACTATCACTTTCTAGGCAGAAATTTATATGGCTGAGTAAACTATGTAGTTAGGTCTGAATTATACTGAAACCTGGTTTACATTATGCCCAATATAATAATATTTCGTTGTAGAGAAATAATATTACAATAGGTATTATACATTTTTTTTGTAATTTGATCCAGATTCTAGGTATGTTAAGAATGATCTAAAAAAAAACAAACTATAAAAAAATTGCAAAATATTTATAGAGAAAAATCCCTCATTAAAATGACAGGTATGTTTGGGATCACTAAAATATATCCATAGAGTTTATTGTATTTTTCTTCAACACAAAAGCTGCTTGGATATTACACTTGATTGTATACTCCACTCCACTGAAAATATAAAATTTTAAAATGCTGATGCAATAGAGCAGGGCTAATGAAGGCTTTGAAAATGGTAAAAAAATAGTAGGTTGAAACCCATTTGAAAAGGAAGAGAATACAACAAAGATGAAACGAATAATAATTTACGGGCGATCTGAGGTTGTGAAGTGTATAGGGAAGAGTTTTTAAGGGTAAAAAACAGTATATCTCGATTTGCTGCAAAATTAGCGTATTTGGTCTGTTGTTTTGGTCTTTTACAAAAAAAATCAAAACATTTGGTGTTAATTTTTTTTTATTCAAAATATTTCTTTTTTCACCTTATTTTGACTTAATATCGAAAGAGCACCCTAATTTTCAATCCACAATTCTCAAATAAAAATATTTGCTTTTCTAAAAAATATATACATTACATTGGTTATGTTTTCAGAAAATGCAAAGAAACGAAAAAAACTAGAATACGAATTTTTTTAACTATTGTAAACAATTTTGAGTATTCATTTTAGTTTAATTACTCGAAAACATAAGATTCCATGTTACATTGATAAACAAAAATTGCAAGTAGAAATATATTAATATAATTAACCACCAAATAAGTTAATAAATTTAATATTTAATAAGAAATCTACAATATTTATTAATTCATTCTGGTTCATCGGATTATTCTTTTTTACGTTTCATATTTCTAATAATGCATACAATTTTCTGCAATAAGTGAAGTAATAAGCAATGAAGCAAGTTTCAGGATTTTAGACAATTCACAGATATTTCCAAAATTATATTATAAACTAATATCTCATCAAAGTAGACAAACTCAGTATAGAGAATTATAAATGTCCAATTTGGTAATAAGCAACTATCGTTTACAGAAAATTCTTTTAAGTAAGTGAAAATGATCCTTTAATACGTGGAAATAAAAATAAAAATATAAGATGAATTTGGAACATGATTTACAAATCTTGTAACTGTTAATTTCTTAATGGGTGAAGAATTATAATTACTAAATTTACAAATTTTTAATACAACGTCTATTATTTAGTTAAATATTTGTTTTTAAATGTTTATATCCTACTTAGAATATTGAGCAAACGGATAGCTGTAATATTTGGCTTGGACGTTTAAATTGGTCCGCCATTCCTGTGACTACTAACTTCATCTCCTGCTATTATAAAGTTGCTCCCAGAAAAAACATCAGCGACAAAAATTAATATTAACCTTCTTTGGCGTATTCAAATTCTTACTATATTTGAAACTGAAGGCATAATAATTTATGTCCTTAATGTTGTCCCAGTGGAGTCATAATAACAACATTTTTACTAGCGTTTATGGTATCATTAAGTAATTTGGATAAACTGAATATGAATACTCTTATTGATAAAGACATAAAATTGCATATTTTGTTTCATCTATGTTTAAAAAATTATTTATAACAAGAACTTGAAGTTACGCAAAATTGTACTATCGGAAAAATTTGAAAATAATTTCACTTCGTTATATAAAACGAAGTAGGGTATGACTTCTATATGCTAATCGACTCCACAAAAACACCCTAGATTGTTTTTTTGTTATGGAAAATTCCGAAGGGGTACGTACCCATATCATTTTCTATGACGCGAGACTTATTAGGCTCTGGAAAATGGGAATAAATAGTTAATAGTGTTGCCATTCAATTAAGCTCCACCGATCCCACGTCTTAATCCTAACACGTAAGTCAGTTCTTTATTTACATATAACTACAATGAAACATATAACAATTTAATTTTTAACGAAAATTTAAATTGTAGAATTATAATATTTCAAACCTACTTCATCTATTATATTCTGGTAATATTATCACTACGTTACTACAAAAGATTAAAGTTTGGGAATATTATTTAAGTAAATATTTTTTTAAAATCAAAGCATCACCAGGCTATATTTCAAGAAAGCTGTTATAATATAGTCTAATACAATACATATATAAAATTGTGTTTCAAAATGCATTAAATTAGTTTCAGCACCATTATGGCCACTTCTTCAACTTATTGTTTAATTGTTTGTTAGAACAAAAACAAATTTTGTGTTAATATTGGATGTTAATTGGATGTTATATTTGTTTATTTACTATAATTAACTGATTTTCTATAAACGATGAGGTTCTAAATATATAACCTGGTCTCTACTCCTTGCATAGAATTGTGCGGGTATTTCAAGGTCTTGAAGGTCGGAAAGAAATCTAGAAACAAATACAATTTTTGCATTTCACTACTATATTCATCTATTTTTCTATGTTTACGTATGTGCCTCCTTTAAAAAGTTTCCTCTTCAATAATTACAGGTCCACAAATATATAATTCACTGTGTTTTTGATGCCATAAATAGATTTTTATAAATTCTTCGTCTCACTTTGTAATATAAGTAAGGCCTCCTGCTTCTTAAGTAAAAGCAAAAAACCCATTTGTTATGTTTTTATGGTATTTTGAAAACAAAGCAAAAACCAAAGAATAAACTATTATTGGGACTATACGACCATGAAAAATGTAAAATCGCATGAATAGCTGTTACCGCATTTCAAGGTTGATCAACCTGTTTAAAATTTCTTTGTTTTAATTATGTATATAAAAGTTTATTCTTTGATTTTTATTTATTATATATATATATATATATATATATATATATATATATATATACAGGGTGAGTTTTTTTTTGATGATCAGTATGGGGATCTCAGAAACTAGGGGAGGTAGAGCAATGGTTAAATTGGGAAAGATTTGCAGTTTTACTGGCCCAATTTAATGACATTTTCAGATTTTTGTAAAAAGTCATCGTTTACTAGATATTTTGAAAAAACGAAATTCTGTCGATTTGGTTAAAACCCTCTAGCTCCTTTGTTTTTGATTTTATAAAAAAAGTGGAAATATCAAAATTGAAGGGAATTGTATCCCGAATATGATTGTCATGTCCTCGTTTGCGGGACAGCTCTCGCTTTCGAGATATGACACAAACTTATCTTTTTTTGAATGGAAACCATAGTTGGCTCACCTCAAAAAATGTGACATTTTTAGAGCTTTTCAACGATATAATACTCGATATAGTTATTCATAAAAATAACGGAGTAATGGATGCTTTTCTGTATTATTTCCACTTTTAACGTAGTTACGCATGAAATAGATTGATTTATTAATAACTATTCCAAAAAATATTGGAAGATTTTTTTATTAGGTATATCAGATATAACAAAAAAACTAAATAAGTAGGTACTTACTAAAAACTTAAGAAATTAAAGTACATAATAATGGCTTCAATTTATGTTCGAAAAGTCCACCATGGTTATTTAGACAAAAATTGCATCTTTTTAAGATTGACATTACCGCTTTCCTCACAGACCGCCCCTCCATTTCTTCAATTGCTTGTAATACCGCCTCTCTTAGGTCACCAACTGTCTCATACTTTCTTTTGTATACTTTGTTGTTTAGCGTCTATAACTGCCAAATCAGGAGACCGGGGTGGCCATTCGCGTGGGCCATTTCTTCCTATCCAAGAGTTTGGATAGATATTATCTAAGTGTTGTCATACTAATAACGAGTTATGAGCAGGTGCTCCATTATGTTGGAACCACTCAATTTCTAAACGAATTCTCAAATTCAAAATATGCAACATGTCTTGAAAAGTGTATTGCAAGAAATGCAAGTAGCGCTATCCAGTAAGTGATTCGTCATAGATAAAAGGCCCCAGAATAGTAGACCCTATCATACCACACCAAACATTAAAACCAAATTTTATCTGTTATCGTCTTTGTTTTACATGGAAAGGGTTTTTTTTAGCCCAGATATGCTCATTGTGTCTACTGAACATACCGCAGTTAGTAAATCTAGTTCCATCTGACCATAACACCTTTAATGGGAACTGTGGATTGTCAAGGCACATGTCACTAAGCCATGTACAAAAAAAAATACGTCGATGTTTGTTACCAGTATGCAGTTTGAGAAACTGAAAGTTTGTACGGGTGGAACTTGTGCGCTTTCAGTACCTTAACTACAGTTTGTTGAGATGTGCCAGCTTCTGCCGCAATCTTATGAGTTGATGTAGATGGATTTTGATTTACCGTTGCCAAAACATTTATTTGTGCTCCTTTGTTAATTTGATTACGTTCCTTTGGTGGTTTAGTAAAAGATCCATATCTGCGTAAACTATCGTAAACCCTCTTAAATGTATATAGAGCAGGTTGACGACGATTAAAATATCTATGAAAGTATTCCTCAGCTGCACGAACTGAATTTTTATGGCATATGATATAACATTCCACCATATTCAGTTTTTCTACTTAGAATATTCCATTTTATCACGAAAACTTGTCAATATCGACTGTTAGTTCAGCACTACTAACGGAATTACTCTCAAATGAGGAAACGTCAAAGTGAAAACAATCTTTTTCATGGCTACCTACGTTAAAAGTGAAAATAAGAGAGAAAAGCATCCACAACTCCATTATTTTTATGAATAACTATATCGAGTATTACATCGTTGAAAAGCTCTAAAAATGTCCGATTTTTGAGGTCATAGCAAACTATGGTTTCCATTCAAAAAAAGATAAGTTTTTGTCATATCTCGAAAACAGAGCTGTCACGCCAACGAGGACATGACAATCATATTCGGTATACAATTCCCTTGAACTTTGATATTCACACTTTTTTTGTAAAATCAAAAACAAAGGAGAGTGATTTGGCTAAATCGAGGGAATTTCGTTTTTTTCAAAATATCTAGTAAGCCATGACTTTTTACAAAAATCCGATAGTGTCATTAACTTGGGCCAGTAAAACTGCAAATATTTGCCAATTTAACAATTGCTCTGTCTCCGCTAGTTTCCGAGATCCCCATACTGATCATAAAAAAACTCACCCTGTATATATATGTGTCTGTGTGTTGGGTGGTTTCCGGGAATTCATCCGCGTAGTTCATAACTGATCCCTGTCGGGATCGATGATAAAATGACGACATTTCGGCAGTGTCACATCTGCCCTCTTCAGGTCGGGTGGCATAATTCCCGTAACCTTCTGCTTTCGCTTCTAGTTACTCGAATAATAAGATTTTCAGGAGCGCGCGCGCTGTTATATAGTCGCGGCCCGGCGCCTATCGGTTGGCATCGTGAACTGCTGCGTCTGATTGGCCCTTGGAGCTCAGTGGCCACGCCTCCGGGTTGCTGATTGGTTATATCCGGTTGAGTTGTTACAGGGCAGGTCCGAGCCCGTACGGTGTTTAATAGAACAATAATTCGATAAGTTCTGGATTTCATTCCATGCGTTTAGACTGTGAGGCCTTTTCGCTATTTCAATTGCCTCTCTTACGAGTCTTGATTTCGGATGTTGTATATTTGCCAGTACTCTGGTGTTCTCAAAGTCTATTTGGTGGGACGTCGTGGTGGCGTGTTCGGCAATGGATGTTGTTCTTTCCTGCTTTCTTGTGGCATTGTGCTGTTCATCACGTCTAGCTTGAATTCTTCTTTTAGTTTGCCCCACATAGGTTTTATGACAGTCTGCACATGGAATCTAGTACACTCCCGGTTGTTCTAAAGAGATCCTCGTCTTTTACTCCTCAACACCGTGTTTATATTTCTGTTCGGATTGAAAATAGTATCGATATTGTGTATCCGTTGAATTCTTGCAATACTGTCCGTGGTACCCATGACATACGGTAAATAAGACTTGGTAATTGATGTCTCATGCTCCTCGTCTGTTTGTCTCGGTTTTGACTTTAGGGCTGTATGTATATTTCGGTCCGTAAATCCGTTTTGTCTCAGAGCTGTTTTTAAACCGTCTATTTCCAGTTTGATGTTGTCCTGGTCAACTACTCTTTGTGATCTGGTTACTAAAGCGTTGACGACGGCTTGTAGTTGAGCTGTGTGGTGATGAGAATTAGCATGAAGGTACCTGTTGGGGTGAGTTGCTTTCCTATATACAATATGGCCAAGTGTTCCATCTTCCCTCCCAATTATCAGAACATCAAGGAATGGCAGTTGATTGTTGGCTTCAACCTCAATGGTAAATTTTGTTTTGTGATGGATGTCTTTAAGGTGTTGAGGTGTTCCCTCCCATGAGGCAAATTCACAAATGTATCATCCATATATCGCAACCACAAACTGGTTTTAAGAGTTGCTGTACTTAGTGCCAACTCCTCAAAGTTCCCCATAAAAAGTTTCGCTTATAATGGTGAGAGTGGTGATTCCATTGGAGCTTCTTCCACTTGTTTGTATCGTTGGTTCTCGTAAACAAAATAGGTGTTCATCCGACAGTGCCTTGTTAAGTCTACAAGGTGGTTTGTGTATTTCTATTATGATATCCAAGGACACTACGTCAAACCTTACAAGAAGACATTCTGGTTGTAAGACCGTTTTTCTAAGTACTTCGTTGAAATGTGTCCAGTTTTTCACGTATGAGTCTGTTCCCTCTGCAAACGGTTGAAATTGTTGGGCCAGGTATTTGGCCTAGCTGTTGTGTTGTGGATCCAATTGAGCTTACTATTGGACTCAAAGGTACACCTTCTTTATGTAGTTTTAGCAACCCATAGAATTTCGGACATCTCGATAACTTTTCACGTGGAATGAGTTGCAGTTGGAGATTTTTGGCGATCCTACTTACTTAGATTTTGGCCTTGGTTGTTTTCTCCAGATAAGTTGTTGGGTCAGTAGTAATTTGTTTATATGCTGGATCTTAGCAATGTTGGTAATTTGTTTGAATAATCCGCTGTATCTAAAATTGCAGTCGCATTTCCTTTATCAGCAGGTAGAATTACAATGTCCTTGTTCAGGCGAAGTTGTTTCAAGGCGTCATTTTCTTCTATAGATAGGTTCCTTTTGGGTGTTTAATTTCTTAGAATATGTGACACATCTTGTCGATCTATTTCAGCGGTGTTCTCATCTAATTTTGAAACTGCTGTAAGAGGGAGCAATATCATAATTGAATCCCTTAGCCAACACGCTAATCGAGGTAGAGTTCAATTGGACCGAAGATAAGTTATAAACGGTTTTATTCCTTTCCAATTGCCATGAGGTTAGACTGTGACCGTTATTTTCCGAGAAAAACTCGTTTTTGGGTTTCTGTTGGAGCTTCAGTTTGACAAATTTCTCTCTCTCTCTCTATCTCTATCACTATCACTATCTCTATCACTATCTCTATCACTATCTATATCACTATCTCTATTTCTATCTCTATCTCTATCTGTATCTCTATCTGTATCTCTATCTGTGTCTCTATCTCTATCTCTATCTCTATCTCTATCTCTATCTCTATCTCTATCTCTATCTCTCTATCTCTCTATCTCTCTATCTCTCTATCTCTCTATCTCTCTATCTCTCTATCTCTCTATCTCTCTATCTCTCTATCTCTATCTCTACCTCTATCTCTATCTCTCTCTCACTATCTCTATCTCTCTCTTTCTCTCTCTCTCTCTCTCTCTCTCTCTCTCACATCACACACACTATATTGCAACCACCCTGTACATGTTTCTGTGTATTGGTCTTCCAATATACATTATTTTTCTATCATTTTCTAAACAACTCTGTACAACTATAATTCAACTCCGGATGATATTGCAACGGCACGATGTTTTTAAAACGTCCCTATGTAAGTAAATATAACTATAATTTTACCTGGCCTCATATATCAAGTATTCTATTTATGTAACTGCTCAGAGTCTCATTTTTGGCCCACATTGTATAAATATAATTTTACTCTACCTTTTATTTCAACCACCCAGTATATGCAATTGCTTCTAAATTTTTTTGAATTGCTAATGCTTTTTTAACATTTTTTGATCCACTCTGTACATACGGTAGGTCTACTCCACTATTTTTTGAACCACCCTCTATAACTATAATTCTATTCCATCTTATATAAATTTCAACCGCCCCATATATGCACCTGCTTATGTACCACCTATTATCACATTTATTTGTAAACATTTTTGAACCCACTTGTATAATTGTAATTTCACTTTCATTTTGTTTCAACGGCGCACATTGCTTGCTGCTTACCGTATACCGTATAGAAAAATTAGCCAACATAACAATTTTTCTTTTAGACACACTAATGGAATATTTTTTGCCATTTCACTCGAGTATAAGCCCCATAAAAGAACTTTTTTTTATAGCCTTTTGGAGAAAAAGTGAAAATTCATAGAAGTTCACTGAGTATACATTATGACAGATGCCGACGAATTGATAACCTCCTCCTTTTTTGGAAGTCCGTTAAAAAAGAGATGCATTCATTCTGGACTGAATGATGGAAGCGCTATCATTATCTCCCTGTCTCTGTTTCTCGTTCTTTCTATCTAATTAATTTTTTTGTCACTATTATTCAAGTATTAATCCTAATGTGTAATTTAGATCTTAATTTAAATATAACAGCAAAGGAGCATAAGAATGGTAAGTTAATGTAAATATAAAATAAGTCGAAATATAATATTTTAAATATTAGACCAACTTAAGCTATTTAATATTGTGGTAATATATAACGAGATCACTTTAATTATCATAAATTATAGGAACATTATATGTAATTTTTTTTAATATCAAAATATATTCTGACTAAATTCAAAATAGCTGCTCTAATATAGTTTAATCCAATGTATAGTAAAAAAATAACAACTCTTATGATCATAAAATTACACAATAGGTACTTATGTCTGTATATACAAAATGTGTATGTCAAGTAAATATTGCACGTAAACTGTTTTTAGATACTTATAAACAAAGTACTAAACATGAAAAATAACAAGTGCTTTACATACAGAAATTAATTACCTACCTATCTAGTATATCTTGGGGTCGAGACAACCCGATCTTGCTTTATTTCATATCCAGTACGCTATCAATCTTAGTGAATTGTTGGCAATAACAGTACATGATACAATTAGTTGTATTATGGTGACAAATGTAGTTGCAGTAACTATGAACTATTTGTTTATTCACCAGAAGAAAATTGAATATGTTTTAAAAGTTACTCTCAATGAACGTTTAATAAAGAAACTACTTTTTGAAAGTGAAGACTACTGAAGAAAATAGTTATCTTATTTATATGCTAAATTATCAACAGTAAAATTGAGTTGTTGATATCAACATAAGTAATAAAATTTAACAAATTTTGTAAGAGGACTGATTACTTAATATTTGCAACAAAATTGAGAGAAACATGTATTTTAAGTAATATAAGTTGAAATTAATTAATTACTTAAAATATGGAACTAATCGAAATAAATGTTAAATTATGGTGGCTGCTGATTTACTAATGTTTTCTTTTAATCATTCTGTTCTTCTCGTTAACTGTTTTGTTTTATGTATATTCTGAGGATAACAGGTAGAGATGACTATTTCGTGCACCGTGCTCAGGTTCTAATAAATTTAATAATGGGCTATTAATTACCTTACAAATATAATAATTTTTAGATAAAATGAGTCTCAAATAGCCGCAGTAACAAGTTGTGATGTAATATTTATATTTTCAGAAACAAATAATTTAATAGATCAATTAAAAATAATATAATATAATAAATAATAATAATAATTGTAGTATATTAAAAGTCAATAATTTCATTGTAACATAAAAACCAATATTAAAAGGCATTAGAAAAATTGGCAGAATGATTCTAAATATGTAAAAGCAAAATTAAAACAGCAAATGCAATTAAATATAGTATAGAAATGATTAAATAATGAAGCTAGACCATCAACTGGAGATATATTAGTGCACAATGTACCCAATACAACGAAGTATAAACACATTTCTGAAATCTAATAAATGTGTCAGTATCAACAAAATTTATTAAAAAGCAATTAGGAATTTAAATAAGCATATACAAATACTTAATAAATAGAAAATCTAAAATTTTACCTTGATTTTGAGACATAAACACCCACATTGACAGTAGTTAAATTCAACAGTCCAGAATTGTAGTAATTTCATATTTTAGGCACAGTAGAGGTAATAATTCACAAATTTAGTAGAATATTTCGGGGTAAATAATGTTTGAAAAGTGAATATCTCCACTTAAAAGAATCAATTATAGTTTCATATGTCTTAATATCTCGATAAAGTTGACAGAATCTGTTATCATATCAAGCTGAAATTCATAACACAACACAAAGACGGAACGCGGAATCGAAATATTGCATTGTTGTATGCCAACAATGAAAGGTTTTATTAAATTTTAACAGGTTATTGTGGAAACGACTGGTAAATGAGCAGAACAGAAAATTATAAAATTGTGGATGTTAAGAAAAGTAGAAGGTATTATACAAAATTGATTAAACAGGGAATAAAATATTGGAAAACCGATTATTATACAGAAAAATGGGATTTTGAAAAATTTATAAAAAAATAGTTCTAAATTAAAAACTATAGAAGCAAGATCAGACATGACTCAAAGGAGAGGCCAAATTTAGCAGTGCAGCAGTAAGCTTTGGTGGTTTTAAAGTGACAGTTGTCAAAATCATAAAGTTTTCAAAATTCAAAATTTTCAAAGAGTGATTGTAAATTTAAACTGAAACAATCATGTCCGAAGAATTCTAGAAGTTAAAAGTGCAAAAATAAGCATAATACTACGAGCAAGCAGATAGCAGTCAAGCAAAGCAGTGTAAGGTAGAGCAGCAATTTTACAACCAGATAATACTGTTACGAAATTTATCAAAGCCGACCCTGTTTCATTTTAGTACGACACCGATCGCTTCTAAGATAAAAAATGTTCTCGAAATGGCTCGGCGGCTGTGGAGTTGATGATTGATTATACGAGATTTTTCGATGCTGGTTTTAAAAAGGAAGCAGCCCACGATCACAGTTAGTTAGACAGCGATGACTAGCGTATATTGTAATGTTATTGTGAATCAGCTCTTCTGAATAATTTGATGTAAACAAAAGTTCTAGAGAAGTGAAAGTGTATATTAGTTGTATAATTTTGAACCCACGGACTTTATAACAATACTAATCCAGAAGGGAAGCTGAGATTAAGAAGTACAGAGAAATACTTGTCAGATACCAAACGTTTTGCAGATTGGTAGCAGAGATAGATAACAGAGATTTTGCAGATTGGTAGCAGAGGTATCAGAGATATATAGTAGAGATTTTGCAGATTAGTACTAGATGTTTTTGTAGTGTAGTAGCACAGGTTTTCCAGGTTAGTAGCAGAGAGTTTTCAGATTGGTAGCAGAGGTTGAGGTATTATTTAAGATACATCAAGGTGAGACAGCATCCAGTAACAAAAGTACATACAGGATAAAGTGAGAACACTTTAAAAATAATTTAAAATGAACAAAGTGATTACATTTAAAGTTTAATTGATCAATTTCTTTTGATATTCAGTAACAGTCTAAAAATAGAAATTCGAAGAATTTATTTTTTGGGAAATAATTTTAGTAACGGGATAAATTATTTAATACATTACATAAAATTGCATTTGGACAATCGTTGACCTTAAAATTTTATTGTTTCACAAAATAATTCGAAAAAGCAAATCTTTTTAGATTAATTTGATAAATTAATCATAAGGTATTGTTGACATTTCTATTTGTTGATTTATATTTGATTTTGATTTATGTTTGATGTTGATTGATATTTGAGTTGACATATAATTTTGGTGTTTTATTATTGACAAAAAGTCAATTGGCGTTCATAAATAAATGTCAGAAAGAGTCTCAAGAGCCGGAGCAGTTTTGAAAAAAAAAGTTGTGTGGAATTTTTATAAAAGTGAAAAATTTGAAAGTTAAATAATAAATCAATAAAAATGTAACCGAAACCACAAAAATAACAATTCCATTACAATATATATATATATATATATATATATATATATATATATATATATATATGTATTAGATGGTTTCCGGGAATTCATCCGCGTAGTTGATAACTGATCTCTGCCGGGATCGATGGTAAAATGACGACGTTTCGGCAGAGTCACATCTGTCCTCTTCAGGTCGGTTCGCATAATTCTCGTAGCCTTCTGCTTCTAGTTATATGTATTTATTTAAAAATCAGTTTCGTTTTAAATACCTTGTATGACTTTGTTTAAGTGTCCGGCAGAAAACTCTCTTCTCATTGGGCGTGTTCTGTTACTCCTTGGCTCTGCTTCTGCATTTTTTGTAAAGATCGTTTATAGTATGATCTTTTTATATCTGCTGCTTTTAATTGTTTTATATCTGCAGTCGTTCTCTGCTCCATATTCAGATCTTTGACAGGTGAAACTTTTATTTTTAATATACACATTTACTATTTACTGGCCTTTGTTTTAGTATATTTTGAAGTCCCCTCGTAGATTTTTGACTGAGAAATTCGTTACACGATCAGTTCAGTTTCGTTTTCGTTCAGGTTTTAAATGTCACTTTCACTTTATTTTGTTCAACTTGACGATTTATGCCAATAAATTTAGCTGCGCTTTTGTTTTCAATTATGGTTTACTGGATTATTTAAACAAAAATGTGGTCCATGTGTACTTCAGCAACGATCGATTAAGACGGGACAATTGTTAGAAGTTGACAGGCAATTTATAAAGAAACTAGCCGTTACCCGTGGTTTCACCCGCGTACGGAATGTTCAAGCCTTCGCAAAAATAAATAACTTATAAAACATCCTATATAAAAAAAATTCTAACTTGTTTGAATCCACCAATCCCAAATATGTTTCACCCAAACTGCAAGTACTTATGGGCTACCCTATATAACTATTTTATTCCACATTTTTTGAATGACCTTGAATAACTGTAACTCTACTTCACCCTATATTGCAACCATCCTGTATATGCTGCTGTTTTATAATTTTTTGAACACCTAACTATAACTTTTCTCTACACTATATTTATATTACAGCTATGCAACTGCTTATGGTGTACCCTGTATAACAATTATTACTGATATCTTTTTAACCACGTTTTAAGTAAAATTTCTGTTTACTCTATATATTAATTATTATATATTATTCTAACATTTTGTTACATACTCTAAACCTATAATCTTGTTCTCCCCATATTTCAGATATTCCATATAGTGGAATGCAACTGTTTATGGTCTACCCCATATAACAATTTTTTAAAACTTTTTTGATCCATCCTAATGGAAATGATTTGGAACCCATCGTGAGTCACAAATATAAAAACACAGTTTTGCACCCTAACACCAAACTTTTATTCAAACCCTCACCTAAACTGCAACTGCTCATTGGCCACCCTACATAACAATTTTATTTAAAAAAATTTTAACGTCTTTGTATAACTTACTCTATTTCCATCTACATTAAAACCATCCTGTATGTACTGCTGCCAATTGGTCAAACATTACAACTAATTTTTGAACCACCCTGTATAACCATAATTTTACTCTACAAAATATTTCAATCACCCTGTATGTGCATCTGGTTAGGGGCAACCAAATATAAAATTTTTAAATACTTCTAATCACACTGTATGAACTATAATTTTACTTCGACTCATGTTTCAGATATTGCAGATATGCAACAGCTCATGTTCTATCCTACAAAAAAATATTACCAACCTGTTTGACTATAAATCTACTCCACTCGCTATTTCAATCACATTGTATTTGCAACTACTAATCGGCCACCGAGTATAACATTTTTTCTACCACCCTGTATAACTAAAAATCCATCAATGCCAAATATATTTCACCAAAACCGCAACTGCTTATGTGGCACCGAAAATAACAATTTTGTTCAACATGTTTTTGAATCACTTTGTATGTATTACAACTACCCTTTATACGCTACTGCTTATTGGTCAACATATATACATTTTTTTAAATAATTATCATAATACTTCCACCCTATGTTTCAACTATCCTATCTTTGCAATTTATTATGAACTACGCTATTTCACATTTCCTTATATTTTTTCAAGATATATTAAAGTATAATTTCTCTCCACAATTCATTTAAACCAGTTACAGCTTTTTCTAACCATGTTTGAATGACACTGTATAACTATAACTTTATTGCGCACCATACTTCAGATACTCTATATATGCAAGTGCTACAAACAAAATTTTTCTAGCCTTTTTTACCCACGCTGTATAATTCTAACTGTAAGCCACCCTGTATTTCAACAACCTTTTATATGCAACTACTTATTTGCCACCAAATATAACATTTTTGTACGATCCTATATCCTTAGAATACTACTCCACCCTATATTTCAACCATCCGGTAAATGGAACAGCTTGTAGATCATACCATTACTTTAAAATATTTTTAAACCCACCTGTGTAGCTGTAATTATACTCCGCTACATATTTCAACCATCCTATTTTTGTAACTACTTGTGGATATAAAACAAGTTTTTAACCACAACTGAAACTATAATTCCACTCTATCTTATATTTCAAACACCCTGTACAAACAACTGATTCTAACATTTCTTTAACCCCTCTATATAACTATAGTATCTTATGAACATAATTCAAAGATCCTAACTGCTTACCTAAGACATTTTTTTTTAACTTTTTTATTCAGTGTATAAATATTCTACCTTTTTTCAACCATTTGGTATATGGAAGTGTTTATGGCCCACTCAATATAACTTTTCTGGACAACCCCTTATAACTAATTCCACTCCCCGTTATTTCCACCACTTCGTATATAGGACACTAAATATAACTTTTTAGAGATTTTTTAAATCCATGTAATTCTACTCCGCTCTAAGTTTCTTATATACAGAACACTCTGTAAAATTACGTTGATATATGTTGATTTTTGTTAAATCGAAACATGTTACAGTTGCACATTCCGAATTTTGAATAACAGCTAAGCTGATGCCAGTATTTAATATTTTGTGCGTGCGGTGGAACCAATTGAATAATTGAAATACCCAACATGGTAGAAGTTTTTTCGCTATATCTACCGTTTCTGTCAATTTAGAGAGATAAAATGTCTACCAGATTTTAAGTCAAACTATAGGCTTCATAACAAAAAAAGATTCAGCAAAATCAGTTAAGTAGTTCTTACGTGATGCCCGAACAAACAAGCAAACAAACAAACAAACATACAAACAAACAAACAGACAAAATTACAATTTTATAATAGTGTAGATACAAAAACACCTGCCTTATATGACAAGTATTCTTAATTGACAAAATTTATGAAATATATTTTTTAATTAAACCATTTGCATTTTGTATCATTAAAATCTAGGATAAATACTGGTTTTATTGATATATAAAACTTGTCTTACAATTAAGTTTTAGTCTCGTATTTTGCAATTGAAACTCTAGGTTATAACATTTTATTTCGAACCTGAATATTTTTCTCTAAAAATGATTTCCCTGTATATTTTCCTCTTGAAATATATTCTGTGACTCTTCCTTTACCTTTTGATATAATTTTACACTTTTGAAATCGTTTTTATTTAGTTCTGAATTTTAAATAAAATTTCGACATTTGATTTCTTAATTTTCCTAAAATTTAAGTTTATTGAACTGATCTTGACCAAAAAGCTAAGCTGATGCCCAGTATCTAATATTTTGTGCGTGCGGTGGAACCAATTGAATAATTGAAATACCCAACATGGTAGAAGTTTTTTCGCTATATCTACCGTTTCTGTCAATTTAGAGAGATACAATTCTACCAGATTTTAAGTCAAACTATAGGCTTCATAACAAAAAAAGATTCAGCAAAATCAGTTAAGTAGTTCTTACGTGATGCCCGAACAAACAAGCAAACAGACAAACAAACAAACAAACAGACAAATTTACAATTTTATAATAGTATAGATACAAAAACATCTGCCTTATATAACAAGTATTCTTAATTGACAAAATTTATGAAATGTATTTTTTAATTAAACCATTTGCACTTTGTATCATTAAAATCTAGGAAAATACTGGCTTTAGTGATATATAAAACTTGTCTTACAATTAAGTTTTAGTCTCGTATTTTGCAATTGAAACTCTAGGTTATAACATTTTATTTCGAACTTGAATATTTTTCTCTAAAAATGATTTCCCTGTATATTTTCCTCTTGAAATATATTCTGTGACTCTTCCTTTACCTTTTGATATAATTTTACACTTTTGAAATCGTTTTTATTTAGTTCTGAACTTTAAATAAAATTTTGACATTTGATTTCTTAATTTTCCTAAAATTTAAGTTTATTGAACTGTTCTGGACCTATTCTTGTTTACATTGTACTATTTTCTAACTTGTTTCCTATACATTTGCTGGTATATTGTTATTTTTTTATAATTGATAACCGTTTTACTCTAGCATGTTCTTTTTGATGTTCTACGCCCTTAATCTTTATCAATTCAGCTATAACACTTTTTATCTGTCCAATTTGTTGTCTACTTTTAGAATTTTATATCTTTTCCCGTATTTATGTTATTTATTTTCTGTTCTGAACCTTGACTTATACATGGTACTTTACTTAATAATTTAGATATTTCAATTCTGTTCCTCATATTAGCTTTAAGTCCTGTTTAATTTGTACTCTAATATGATTTTGTATTTTTAGCTACTATAAATTTGATAGGAAGATGTGTTTTGACAATGCCATGCAAGATTTTCCCTGATTTACCTGATGCTGTTGAACGTTGAAAAATAATGATCATCGTTTTGGACTTGAGCCCTCAATTGTAAGTATGCTTTATATTTTTCCCATGATATTTTTCTATGATATTTAGGGTTTTTACAATACAGAATACATTTAATCATATATATCCTCACAATGTCATGTTTCCCTTGTGATCAAACATGCCCTAAATTTCATATCTTGTTAGCAATATTTTTAGTTAAATTTTAGTTTTTTAAACCTATATTATTACACTCTAACTTTATTTCAATACAATATATATATATATATATATATATATATATATATATATATATATGAACAAGTCTAGGTTCCGGGTGAGAACCGCGTCTGAATTTATTATATACTCGACGTTTCGACTACGGCTTTGGACTTACCTAGTGACTCTTGGGGAGTAGGCAGATTGAGGCCCCGAGTTCGACCTAGACTCTAAAACTTTCTTTCACTTTTGTCTGTTGACTCCAAAGCAGGAGTCGAAACGTCAAGTATATAATAAATTCAGACGCGGTTCTCACTCGGAACCTAGCCCTGTTCATAGTAATGACCGCGGAAGCCTCTCAAAACAAATATATATATATATATATATATATATATATATATATATATATACACTTAAAAAATTATGTAAGACAAAATCAGCGAAAAATAAACTCAAAAAATGGATTCCAGCTGTATAAGTTGTTAAATATAAGATTTTGTAATATAAGATTGATTGTATAAGTAGTTAAAGATTTTGTAATTATTGAAACTATCTTTTGTGCAATTTCAATAATTTTAAGAATGTTTCATAAAGAAAGGACAGAATATTTTAAATTAACCTAATATAGAAGTTACAAGTTTATTGCTTATTAGTTTTAATATTAATTTTAAATTATGTGACTTCCATTTTTTGTTTTACCATTATACTTTTTTGTAGTTAGTTTAAGTTAAGATACTACTACTACTATCGAAGTTTTCTTCTGGTGCCCATCCGTTCGTCTGTTCAATTCGGTCGAATTCTTTCTTGAAGTTTCGCCCAAAATTTATCTAGCATTTTCTAAAGCTACTATGTAACTAAATTGTTTTTATATCGGTTTAATAATTTATACCTTACTCCTACTCTCATAAATATTTGATTGTTCGGTAATTTAGAGTCATTTAGGGAATCATTAAGGTGTTTGTCGGTGTCGTATGTTATTATTCTCATGGACTTTAATGGATGTTTCATTTAATTTTTGTCTCGATTTGGGATGATGGATGCAGGGTGTGCGTTGCTTTTTGTTTTTGTGCATGCATGTGTGTTCTTGCGTGAGTGTTTTTTATTTTACATTATTTCTTTGAACAAGAACTCAAGCAGTCGTTCTTACAACTTAAGCCAACCTTTTTATGGCTCTTCCCAAGATAATATGCTGCAATTTGGATCCGTAACTTAGCCGATTTATTCATATATATCTATTCTAATATCATTTTGAAATATTGTTTACATCTTCAGTAGAGTGCATCTCCACTAACAACTTAATATTCCTCTTCCTGTTATTATTCATTATTCCTTAAAACTTATTACCAGCCAGAGAAGTCAACGAGTTTCCCGTATCAAAATTAATTAGCAACTTTTCTCATCGGAATTAACAAGCTGAGATTAATTTTGCAGAGCTCGAACAATTACTGACTAGAAGTTAATTTCTGCAGCTTTGGTGTACAAAATTGCCTTAAACCCGCTTATATAGTAGTAATGATTAATTTACGTATGCCGAGTGATGGCGATATCAATTAGTTTCAATCTGTACTTGAAGTCGAGGGTGTGCTTTCTAGAATTTAGAAACTTTGCGGAGTTTCCTTGTTGAGAGGTGTTTCTATTGTAACGAAGGTGAGAAATGTTAGTTGGCCCAGTGATGCGGAGGGTACTTGAATGTCAGTCCTTGGTGTGGCGATTGAGTTGCTGTTGTCTTTGAGAGTAGAGCAATTCATTAAAAGTGTTATATCTTCAAATTCGCCAAGAAATTTAAGCTTACAGGTGTGGAACTTGATCTGCAATGTTGCTAGTCTTTGAAGTAGAAACATATTGTAATATATATAATATATAATATATAATATATATTGTCTTGCGTACAAAGAAATGACACCTAGAAGAGAGTATTCAATATCTCTGACAGGTGAAGTAAACTGAAAATTTTATCGTGACATTCTGTCCTAGGAGTTACGGGAGAACAGCAATTACACGGAACGGCTCCAGATTCGGAACCTGTGTGTGCTGATTCTCTCGAAAATCCTAGATGTCGGTCTTACATCTCGCGTCTTCAAATATTGGAATCAGTTATAAACAAAATCTTCATATTAAATATTTTAAGTTAATTTTAGCTCAATTTGAGGAAAAGAAAACTTCTGAATATCTCCCTTAGACTTACAGTTTATGAATGGTATTACTTGAATATTAACTGATTATACAACAAAATATATTTATAGCGTATTATACAAATAATATTAAATTATACTTGATTCAAAATACTGGCAGAATTGTCTTCAGAAAACTAATCTCTAATATCTAAAAGTACAGGTTAGATTCATATTTAATTAGATCTAACCATAAGTGAAATGCTACAGAAATTATACGAACATAGGCACATTCAATTATTATTCTGAACGTTCTGTAATACAGCTGTCTAAAAATTTTATTTCAGACCACTCCAAAAATATTTCGAGACGTTAATCTAATTTAGGTGCAGGCACTCAGATTGTGGCTTCAACATTTTTCTAGAAACTGAAGGGCTTTATATAATTTCTGACCACTTTAATATTAAAAAAATCCAGAAATCAATAAAGAGCTTGAAGAAGGATTTATCTTTATCAAAAATTTGGGATTCGAACGATTGTTCGCGTCTCAAGAGTTTTCAATATTATTCTGAAAATTGAAGGATAAAATCCTTCTGATAATTTATAGCTGGTATTTCAGAAAATGGATAAATAATTGTCGCACTGTAATGTGGCATAAATACCATCGAGTATGAACCAGGCAACTGACCTTGGAATTCTGTATTGTAAATACGAGTACATATCCAGTCGGTTGTAACACATTAGTTCTTTTGTTGCCAAAACTTTTTAGTTCGTACCTGCAAAGTTTTATATGAAAAGGATGTCCTTGTAACAGCGTTAGAATCTGCAGAACCTGACAAGTGACTTTACATACTTCCCCTTGAATTTTCAATTACTTAACTTATTTGTATTTTTCAGAAACCACTGTTACAACATTTTGCTGTACGCTGCATAATAATGACCCTTGGAGCAATTAATCGTCTTAAATAAAAAATAATCTTGGGAATAAATAAACTATAAAAAAACATTCAAATGAGCAAGGCTGACAAAAAAGTGTATTGCCGAAAATACGATGACGGTAAAAATAGTACTTCTAATCCCATCGCGGAGTTAAAAATTATACACGTCAACATACCAGAAGTAGAGAAAGAAATATCTAGATAACTATAAGAGTATAAAAAAACCGGTTGACGAACGGCAGATGAGAAGTTGAGTGGATGGGATCGAAGTGATCATCTGTTCGGTAGTAGACATCGTTGTTGATGAAAATATTTGTAAGTCAAATTGTGACTTATTTTGTGGCGAATAAAGGCTTTTATATTCGGTGAAAAAATTGTTTCTATCACCTACTGATTCCGTATTAATAGCTAGAGTTGTCAAAGCAAAAGTACTAAAAGCTTTTTCATTGTAATATCTGTTAATTATGCATGAAGTACACTGCTATGGTTTTATATAACGCCCGATAAAATCGGTGAGATAGATAATCGACAATCTGAAATAGTTTGTTCTTTGTCAATCACAGATATTAGTAAACTTTAAAAATCTTAATCCTTCGGTTGCAAATGAAAATAATAAAATAACATATGATATATATTTTTTCATACACATTCAGTCACCCTTCATTTAAAAAACTTTTCGACAGATATTAAGAGACAGTAATACTTCACATCTGATATTTATATATCTTCAATTTTTGTGACATCAAAACGTCACGCAAATAAAAAGTTCTTGAGAATCTCATCAACTAAAGAAAAACCGATCTCTTACACTCCTATCTAACGACATTGTGCGTTCTGGCCTCTTATACCCCATGTGACAATAATAAAATCTCGTCTACTTATTTCTTCTCGCCTCTACTGACATCATTATTTTCGTTTTCTTCGCTAATAGCTTCCGTTTCGTAATCATATCGCAATCATATCTGGTGATCTAATCCGCAATATCCTTTGACTGTTCGACACAGTTCAAAAAGTCTTTTTTGCTTTAACTTTGTCTTTCCTTTTTCTATATTGTGTTTCCTGTTGAAGTTACAAAACGGAATTTATTTCCAATAGATATGAGGCCCAACTTATCGGCTTTGTTCAGCAACTATATCGACGTAATGAAATGAGAAATTGCTGGGATTTTTACGACCGGGCGAAATCGAGTTTTTGTTGAGGATCAAAGCTATCTGGTGATTATAAGGTCTGTGTTGGGGACAATTGAATGAGTTGCTTTAAACGAATTAGACGGTACCTGCTTATTAAAATAGTTCAAAGCTTTAATGATTGCTAAATAAAAAGAAAATTATAATATATTTCAACTTCTCTTTGAAACATTTAGAGATGCAAATTCTATTGCTCAGTATTTCTTTTAAGCACTCAATTATGTACTATCAATGTTTTCTGTGTCTTGTTGTCTTCCCGTCTCTTTATTAATTTTAATATTATTGTATACTAACCGTTACCTGGAGTTTCACACGCGTAGAGAATGTACAATTCTTTGCAAAAAGAAATACTTTATGAAAAATATGGGCTATCCTATATAACAATTTTTTCTAACTGTTTTAAACCATACATATCTATAAATCCAACAATCCCAAATAATTTTTACCCTAACTGCAAGTGGTTATGGGCCCACCCAATATAACAGTTCTATTCAATTTTTTTAACCACCTTCTATAACTGTAACTTTAACTTCACCCTTTAGTGCAATCATCCTGCATCTGCTGCTGTTTATTTTTCAACCAGTATTCAATTTTTTAATTACCTAATTATAACTCTACTCTACCTTATATTTCAGCTATGCAACTACTTATCGTTTACGCTATATAACAATTATTTCTGATCATTTTTGAGCTGCCTTGTAAAATATAATTTCTTTCCACCCTACATTTTAACAACCCTTCATATGCAACTTTCCTAACTTTGTGTTAAACACAGTATATAATTATAATTTTGCTTAGCCCCATATTTCAAGTATTCCATATAGTAAAATGCTGCTGTTCATGGTCTACCCCACATAACATTTTTTTAACATTTTTTGATCCACCCCGTAAAACTATAATTCTGCTCTGCCCTCGATTTCAACCACCTCTTATATACAACTCCTTAAGGACCACAAATATAACATTTCTTGTACCACAATGAATATCTATATATCCAGAAATCTCCAGCATTTTTCGCCCAAAGTGCAACTGCTTATTGGCCATCGTATATAACAATTTTATTCCAAAATCTTTTTGAGCCACCCTGTATAACTATAACTATCTACATTTACACCATCCTATATATACTGCTGCCAAGTAGTATTATTCTATACTTATTTCAACCACATTGTATAAGCAACTACTTATGATGAGCCAAACATTATAACACAGCTGTATAAATATAATTCCAATTCAGGCGTTTTTCAAACACCATATGCATGTGTTTATGGACCAACTAATATAACTTTTTTTTAAGATTTTTCTATCCCATGTAATTCTACTCCGTTCTATGTTTCACCTATCTTATATATAGAAAACCCTATAAAATTACGCTTGATATTCCAGTTGATTTTTTTAAAAAGAAACATGTTAGTTATATTGGCATGTTTTGAATAAAAGCCAAGCTAATGTTAGTATCCACTATTTGGTACGGGCGGTGGAACCACTAGAGTATTTGTGCGTTACCCTTTTTATGCAACTTTTTCTAACATTGTGTTAAATACACTGTACAACTATAATTTTGCTTCGCCCACTATATCAGGTATTCCACTCAGGAATATGCAACCGTTCATGATCTACCCCATATAACAAAATTTTAGATCCACGCTGTAAAACTATACCATTCCGCCCCCGATTTCAATCACCTTGTATATACAACTACCCAATGTAAGATTTTTTGTACCACTCTGTATAACTATAAATCCACCAATCCCCAACATATTTCTCCCAAATTGCAACTGCTTATTGGGTATCATATATAACAATGTTATTTAACTTCTTTTCTTGTATAATTATACCTCTACTTTCATCTATATTTAAACCATCATGTTTATCCTGCTGCAATTAGCCAATCATTATAACGGTTTTGTCCATACGTTTTTGAACCACCCTGTATAACCAGAATTTTACTCTACAAAATATTTCAAACACCATGTATATGCATCTACTTAGGGACCAATAAATAAATATATTTTAAACACCCAACTATCACTATGCTCCACTATATATTTGAATTATCTTATCTATCCATTTTTCTGATATGTTTTGAACCGCCCTGGAAAGTATAATTTGTCTTCAACTTATATCTCAACCACCCCTTATATGCAACTTTTTCTAACACTGTTTTATTCACATTGTATAGGCAACTACTTATCGACCACCCAGATAATTATTGTATACCACCCTGTATAACTATAAATCCACCAATCTCTAATATATTTCACCCAAACTGCAATTGCTTATTGGCCACCTTTTATAACAATTTTATTCAACTTGTTTATAAAACCGCCCTTTATAACTACAACTCTACTTCCATCTATATTTAAATAATCCTGTTTATACTGCTTATACAGCTGCCCATTAGTCAGCATTATAACTTATTTATCTATCAGTTTTTGAACTATCTCGTATAACCATAATTTTGCTCTAGAAAATATTTCAGCCACCATGTATATACCTCTGATCAACTGTCTTATAAACGAAACTACTTATAGACTACACTATATAGTCATATTTCTGATATTAATGGAAATGCCCTGGAAAATTTAATTTGTCACCACCTTAAATTTCAAACACCAGTTATATGAAACTTGTTTTAACATTGATTTAACCACACTGTGTAACTATAATTTCACCATGTTTCAGATAATTCAGATATGCAAGTGCTCATGTTCTACCGTACAAAATTTCTTTATCCACCCTATTTAACTATAATTCTATTCCTCCCTAGGGACACGAAAAATTGATACTTTGTGGTATCGAGTACTTTCTTTTTGGATACCGATACTTTTGTACATTGTATTCGATATTTTTACCCATTGGGTATATTTAGGTAGGTATCGTATCGAATTAATCTTAAAAATTTATCCTAGAGATAGCCAATAATGCATAAATACCGTGAAAAGACTAGAATGACAGGGCAATAGAGGCTATTTCACTTTGCCACACTTGCTATTCTGCTCTGCAATCAATCGAAATAGAAATTTTTTTTGGTAGTATGTTGAGATTTGACAATAAAATAAATCCATATGTTATACTCAATAGATGTTGTATTCACAATTATTATTATATTTTTAAATACTTCAGTATACCTCTTCTCCACCCATCTATCCTGTTTGTTGTGCAAGTGACTAAAAGCTACGCTATCTCACAATGTTTCCTCATATTTTTTTAACGACTCTTTACTTAAAACTTTGTTTGAATCACACTGTGTAACTATAACTTTACTTCACCCTATATTTCAAGTATTTATGTTCTACTCTACAAAACAAATTTTCTATACCATTTTTACCCACCCTGTATAATTATAATTCTACTCTACCCCATATTTCAACAACCATATATAAGTAACTTATGGGCCATTCAATAAAACATTTTTGTACCACCCTGCATACTTAGAACACCCTATACAATCATCCTGTATATGAAACAGCTTGTAGATCATAACATCTCGTTGTAATATTTTTTAACCCACCTGTATAATTATAATTATACTCCGCTACATATTTCAACCATCCTATATAACCAACTACTTGTGGATATTAAACAATTTTTTTAAGCACCCTATCAACTATACTTCCACTCCATCTTAAATTTCAACAACACAATGTAAACAACTCTTTCTAACATTTTTTCAACCCTTTTCATGAATGTAATAACTCGACAACATAATTCTAATATCCTAACTGCTTAAATAACACCATTTTTCTAAAAATTTTTTATCCAACCTGTATAAATATAATTCTTTCTATCCTTATTTCAACCAGATTTTATATGCAATTATTTATGAACCAAAGAATATATCATTTTGTGATCCACCCTGTATAAATATAATTTTTCTCCGCCCTTTTTTAAACTACCTGGTATATGCAACTATTTATAGCCCACCTAGTTCTACTCTTTTGAACCACCCCACTTTTTTAAAAGACTTTTTAAACCCATGTAATTCTATTACCGCTATATATTTCACCTATCCCATATATGGAAGACCCTGTAAAATTACATTAGGTATATCAGTTGAACTTCTTAAAATCGAAACAGCTTATATTGGCATAATCGAAATTTTGAATAAAAGCTTAGCTAATGCATGTGTCTAATATTAGGTGCGTGCGGTGGAACCACTAATTATGTGTTACCCAACATCGTAGTAGTTTTTTCACTATACCAACCGTTTCTGTCAATGTAGGGTGATAAAATATATACCAGGTTTTAAGTCAACCTATAGGCTTTGCAACAAAAAAGATTCAGATACAAAATCACTTTAGTAGTTCTTACGTGATGCCCGACCAAACAAACAAACAAACAAATAAACAAACAAACAGACAAAATTCCAATTTTATAATAGTATAGATTAGCTGATCTTAATGCTATTTGGCCTCGTAAATTCCAGAGTATTCAAGACTAAATTTAGCCAGTCAGCACCGCAAACGTTTTGTTCATTGTTTTAGCATCTATTTATTTATGAAACTAAAATTGTCTATTAAAGTGATATTTTCGAAAGGAATTTTCAAAGGAAAAAAATCTGCTAAAGTCAAGAATTTCATCATTAAAGTTCTGTTAAGGCAAGAATTACATCAGTTTGCGAGCAGGCCAAACTGGTGCCTAGAATTTTATAGGTATAAACAGGGTGTCTCTGATATGAAGGAATAACATTGCTGTCTATGAAACACAACTGAATGGAGAAAGAGTTGTGTATTTAAGAGCCAATTCGACAACTTATAGAAAAAATACGTTCCCTTTTGCCGTTCTCAAGTTATTCAAGAAAAACCAAAAAATATCCTTTTTTGTTATTTTTTTCCTATACTATATTAATTTTAAAAAATATCAATAATTGGTAAAACGAAAAGTTTTTGACACATACCTTTACACAATAGGGGGTCAACAAATCTTCACTGCTACGTTTCATTTCTTCTGGGCCAACAGTAACTAGTTTTGGAATACGGAACTGAACTTTTTTGTCACAATATCGATAAAGCACTGAATGGTCAGTACATTGGTATATCATATGTGGAATTTTATGAGAGGTTTGGGGAGGAAAAATAATTATTAGATTAAAAAAAATTAGTCCTGCTTGTAGTGTAGAGAGTCCAACTAAACAATTATTTCCCAAGTCAGAAATATTTTGGACCGGCAGTAAATTAAATGATACAGGATCTACAAATAATAGACAAGCTGCGTCCGCCAGATTTTCCCTACCTGTAAAACCAGTTATGCAATATTATACTTTTTTGCTATTAATTCAACTGAAATGGGAAATATTTTATAACGAAATCCTTTACGTTAATTTAGCAAGTCAAGAGCTATATATTTCCAAAATTTTAAGTATTTAATTGCTTTTTCCATCGACGTAATTAACCAATTCTAATATTATGTTGCACACAATTTGCAAAGTGGCAAAAAAAATTTAGGAATTTGTCAATGGTATGCCATAGATTTTGCATTGCCCAGAAGTTTTGCATTCCTATGTTTCCAATATAAGTTATAGTTTAGGCTTTATGACGACAAAGTCTTGAATTTCCAATATTTACTTAATTTTACCAATATTTACTTCATTTTCAAAATACATTTTGTTATGGAATAAAATTATTTAATTGGACTATTTAGTCTATAACCAGTGCCGTACTAATTTGTTTTCGCTGATGATTAATATTTCTTCCAAAAGGTTAAATAAAACGTAACAAATGATATATCTTTGTATTTAAAAAATCTAGTTGATGGTGGCCCAGAAGTAAAGAATTGTAGAACGCCTTGTTGTGTAAAAGAAGGTGTCAGTAAAACTTTTCCTTTACTGACACCTTACATTTTTAGGGTTCTCTTTCACAGCACATCAATTTTCTCCTAAACTACTGGACGGAAAATGCTGAAATATGGTATCATTGTAGAGTTTGGTGACCCCATCAGGAGTACATATCATAAATGAAGAAATTTTGATTTTAAGGGTACTCATGGGGGGGGGACTAAAAAATATGGACCGTACCCCCTCCTTATCTCCGAAACTATAAGAAGTAAAATTTTGAAAAAATAGAGATATAGGGCCTCACCCGAATTTTACCGGAAAAATAAGGACATACCTCTAAAATTAATTTTGGGGGGCAAATTACAGAATTAAATGGAAAATATAAAATTAAAATTATTTCTAATAAATGTAATATATCAAATGAAAGGGCTCATTATGGCGAAAACAAATATATTTTTTTCAAATTTTTAAAATAAATTATTTTAAAGATATTAACAAAAATATAAAAAATTGTACCCATTCCCCTACGTTATATCCGAAACTATTAGCCATAATAATTTGAAAAAAATAGGGATATAGGAGCTCACCTAAACTTTACTGGAAAAATAAAGAGAAACCCTTAATTTTAGGGGACAATTTACAACATTAAATGGAAAACGTAACCTTAAAATTATTTTTAATGCATTATGTAACATATCAAATCAAATGTTTTTTTTTCATATTTTTAAATGAATATTTACAAAAATAAAAAAATTTAAAAAAATACATATTCCCCCTTTATTCCATAGATTATAATACCTAATTTTTTTTGTTTACAGGAAAAATGCGAAAACATCCCTAATATTAATTTTGGGGGCCAATTCATAAAATTAAATGGAAAATAAAAAAAATAACGCATCATGCAATACATGAAGTAAAAGGGATCATTATGAAGAATACAAATATATATTTTTCATATTTTGAAATTAATTGTAAACAAGATATTAACAAAAAAATTCTCATTTCCCGCTTTATTTCCGAAACTATAAATTTATAATAAAAATTAGTAGAAAAACCCAATATTAATTTTGAGGACAAATTATAGAATTAAATGGAAAATAAAAATTAAATTTTCAAACGCATCATGTAATATATCAAACAAAAGGCTCATTATTTGAATTAAAAATGTATCATAATTGTAAATCATTTATTTCAAAGATATTAACTAACATATAAAACATTGACTGAATTGCCACTTTAGAAACTACACTATCAAAAATTTTGAAATTTTATTTATGTTTTTAAATAATTTGTCTAAAAGATTTAATAATTTATTATTTAAAACTTGACCTATTTTGCCCTTTAAATTCTAATCTACAGAGCCTCAAATTCAGACACTAGTGTCTAAGTGTTTATTGGGAAATAACACCACACTTTAAAGGAAATTGCTGTATATTCCAAACGTTTCGGGGTCTAGATCAGACCCCGTTGTCAATGGCTAAGAAACTACGGATTAAAAAGGTACAATTCCAAGATGTAAATTTTAATATTTGACAATGTTTATTATTTGATTTTTGACGTAACTAAGAGAATTTTATTTGTAATATACAGGGTAGCACAGAAATTTTTATAAAGATCATATAATCATAAAGTTCCTTTCAAATTGGAAGAATTTGAAAGGGAGATCTTCAGAATTTTATGTGGCGCTCCTAGGTGCGACTTTCTTATAAGATAGTGCAATCGCCAAAAATGCGACCAAAGAACTTTGTTGATTCAGTGATCCCATTAAAATCATAAGGGAAAACCTAGAAAAAACCTTATGAACTATCCCGATATTGGGTTGTTCACAAGGACATGACCATTAGCAATTTCTTCCTTAATCATCGGCAACCAGGAACGACTGAATTCTACGGAGGTAGTAGCGATACAATCGTTTTCATTTAACAAAAATTAAAGCAGACTCTTTTAGTTTTCTTTTGGTGTTGTGTTCTTCTTTGTGTAATATAACTGAATTTTAAAACTGTATTTTATGACCAAGGTCCCAAGCATGTTCACAAATTTTGGATTTTTCAAATTGTCGTTTTTTCATGTAATTTTTGTGTTCGTTTATTCGAACATTTCAGAGGTCTAGAGGTTTCTCCAATATAGAATTTATTACATTCACACGGGATTTTATAAATGCAATTTTTTGTATTTTGAGTTGTGTTATTTTTGGTTTGGTTTTTGATAAAATTGATTTTAGTGTATTTCTTGTTTTAAATGATGTTTTGATATTATATCTGTTTCTCACTCTTTTTAGTCTTTCTGATTCACCCTGTATGTATGGTATAGTTATTGTATTAATGTGATTATCTTGGGAGTCAGTGTTGCTTGGTAAAGTTTGATGTTGTTTGTTAGGGATTGTTTGGTATTCCATTTTGTTTAACTCGTTATTAATAAATTTATTTGGGTAATGAATGGCAGAAAGTAAATTTTTTATAAACGTTTTTTCTTCATTTAAGTTATTGATATTAGAACAGTTGGTTTTTGCTGTGTCATATAGAGACTTAATGATACCTCTTTTTACTGAACTTGGATGATTAGACTAGGTTATAAAAGGCTTCCCTGAAATTTATTTGTAAAATAAAACTCTAATGATAATTAAATACATATTTTCATAAAAATCAAGCCAATCGTGTAGCAAATAAAATATAAAGTTTATGTGTGGAAAATAAAAGTGTATATTTTTTATAAATTTAAAACGCTTTCTTCAAAAGATATGAGGGTAACTATAAGAACATGCACTCAATTCCTGCTTGTCTAAAACTGGAACATTAGAATCTTGAAAGTGGTACGGAACCCTTAGTATGCAAGTCCAACTCGCACTTGAACAAATTATTTAAAATAAGAGTGGCAGAGGCAAAAATAGAAAATGACATCTATGGTCTTCCTCCTTACGTTAAAAATGGTAAGCGTATTTTTGCTTTAAGTAGTCTAATGGGTCTAAAGTACGCAACTCTTACTACATTAAATCCTCTTTGTATCAATTATCATTTCTTAGATAGTACTGTAATTCCTTGATATATGTATAGTCGTAGGCTTTCACGGATGGAACAATATGAAGGAATATTTATCCGGGTATACATCCGTTCGTTATATTGATTCATGTTTGAATCCTGCAGACGTTTCGCCAAGGTCTCACTTGGTGAACTGAGTTCAGTTCAGTATATATATATATATATATTAAACACCGTACCGGCCGGATCCGTCCTATAACAACTCAACCGAAGATAACTAATCAGTAAGCGGGAGGCGTGGCCACTGAGCGCCGAGAGCCAATCACCCGCAGCCGTTTCCGGTGCAAACCGATAGGCGCCGAGCCGCGACTATATAACACCGTGGGCGCTCCTGAAAATCTTAGTATTCGAGTAACTAGAAGCGAAAGCAGAAGGCTACGAGAATTATGCGAACCGACCTGAGAGGGCAGATGTGACTCTGCCGAAACGTCGTCATTTTACCATCGATCCCGACAGGGATCAGTTGTCAACTACGCGGATGAGTTCCCGGAAACCACCTGAGACATATATATATATATATATATATATATATATATATATATATATATATATAGGTTTCTTATGTTAACAGTTACTATTCATATATTTTCTGGTTTAGGGTTAAGGGATGATTCAATTTTATGTTATAGCTCTTTATTTCATAACCAAGCTTTCAGAGATATGTTGTCTCCTTTCTCAGGGTTCTGCTGTAAAAATTAAAATTGCTTAAAAACTAACAAACATACATCATTCTTAACTTATGAGGTTAAATAGATTCGTTCTTATAAACAAAAACAAAAACACCATAGATTCACTGGTCTGTGGGTCCATCATAGAAGTCTATAAGTGGATCCTACAGAAGATATGCATATATATTACTTAATCCTTGTTTGTCCGACTTTTTGTTAATAGGATTTGTTTGTTTTTGAATGTGTAACATTTCCTAGATGTTTCGTTTGTTGTATTTAGTGTTTCTGTCTATTATTGTAGCATCATCGAAGTCAATTGTATGGTTATACCTTCTCGCGTGGTCCGTTAGCGCACATCTTTGTTTGTTGTTCTTTATGTCACTGCGGTGTAAGGCCTGTCTACTTTTTAACCACTGCGATGTTTGGCACCACAGATTATACATCACATTTGATTGTAATAATTATGGTGTCTTTCAGTTGGGTGAAAAGTGTTTTCAGTGTTTTTATGTAATATGTCGCAAATTTCATCTTTTCATGTTTAAAACACTGTATTAATTTGGGGGTCAGGTCTCTGATATATGGTAGACTCCCATATATTGTCTTTGTTTCATCTTGTGGTGTTATTGATGTTACTCTTGTTTGTTGTACTTGTGAATTTACAGGGCAATTCGTTATGCTGGACTCATGTAAGATATGGTAATCCCAAGATCCATAAAAACGGTAATCCCCTACGTCCAATAGTATCTGGTATTAGTGGCCCCCATAACAATATTGCGGCATACATTACAGATATTCTAACAACAGCAAATAATAAAAATAACTGTTACTATGTAAATGATAGTTTTCAATCTACAGAATATGCTAATGATATAAAGCTGCCAGAGGAGTATGTCGTGGTGTCTTTGGATGTGACTAATTTATTTGGTAATCTACATGAAAATCTAATACTGAAAGTTATGAACATACAATGGCCACAAATAGAGACATTGTAAGATTGACCAAAAATTGTTTATGGAAATATTGCAGTTCATCCTTAACAACAATTACTTTTGTTTCCAACAAAATATTATATTCAAAAAAATGGTTGTGTCATGTGATCCAAATTGAGCCCCATTTTAGCCCTATATGTGACGAACCATTTGCTGGACACATGTATACCAAACTGACCTGCAAATTAGCATTCATTAAGAAATATGAAGATGACCTGATTGTAGCACTACTTTATATTGAAATGGAGAAAATGTTGAACATATTTAATAATTTTGACAACAAAATCAAGTTCACAGCAAAGGAGGAAGACAGCAACAACACAGTAACATTCCTGGATACCAGAGTATGCCGTACCAACAATAACATTATGAAATTATATTGTTTCAGTAAAACAACTAACTCAGACAAAATCATACATTATAAATCCGACCACCCAATAAGTATGAAGATCAACATCATAAGGCAAACGAACATACGACTAAGGAGAATATGCCACCAAGATTTTTATAGAAATAGCATTTATAAGCTGACTGCAATTCTGATAGAGAATGACTACCCTAGATGTTTAGCAATGAAATTAGTACATGAGTCCAGCATAACGAATTACCCTGTAAATTCACAAGTACAACAAACAAGAGTAACATCAATAACACCTCAAGATGAAACAAATACAATATATGGGAGTCTACCATATATCAGAACCTTGACACTTAAATTAATACAGTGTTTTAAACATGAAAAGATGAAAATTGCGACATATTACATAAAAACACTGAAAATACTTTTCACCCAATTGAAAGACCCTACACCACAATTATTACAATCAAATGTGATATATAAACGTGGGTGCCAGCACTGTCAATCCACCTATATAGGCCAAACATTGCAGTGGTTGAAAAGTAGACTGGCCTTACATCGCAGTGACATAAAAGAAAAACAAACAAAGATGTGCGCTAGCGGACCACGAGAGAAGGTATAACCATACAATTGACTTCGATGAGGCTACAATAATAGACAGAAATACTAAATACAATAAGCGAATCATTCAAAAAAACAAACAAATCCTAACAACAAAATGTCGGACACACAAGGATTAAGTTATATATATATGCATATCTTCTGTCGGATTTACTTATAGACTTCTATGATGGACCCACAGACCAGTGACTCTGTGGTGTTTTTGGGTTTTCAGTGTTCCATCGCTGAGACTATCCTGTCCTATAGTTGAAATAACTATTATAGAGGGAGAAGCCAAGAAGTTTGACATGGCAACTAAACAACATGTCCAATAATGAGGGTGTGCTAATTTGTTTAATGTATACGTTTTATCTATAGTGAAGGTCTATTTAGTTTACGTCCACCTAAATGTATAAGAACGAATCTAATATTTAACTTCATAAGTTGTAAGTAACCTAGTTAAAGTTATAATATTTTTCGGTTAAGAATGTATGTTTGTTAGTTTTTAAGCAATTATATATATATATATATATATATATATATATATATATATATATATATATTCTCTTATGGAAACCACGTACACTGAAATACTAAAATACTATATACCTGCAGAAACTGAGCGAAACCACTCTTTCCAATCCCACACATGTCGATTTTCCTCTTTTTCAAAATGTAACTTCGTTTACACATGGAGCGTCTGCCTCTTTAGAGCGCCTCGTGTTTGCTTATGAGAGAATTCAATCTTCTTGATGCAATGTCTTGTAAAAGCCATTAGCGCTTTAACGTCAGTCACCATTTTTATATTGCAAGTGGTGACACTTTGGAGAACTTAATGCAGAAGATTTTTTTTTCGTTTTTTAAGCTCATGCAAAAATTTACATATGAGAAAACTGTTAAATTGAGAAATTGTTGATACATGTAAAGGCAAAGAGTATTATGTATTTAACCTATTTAAAAACAAAAATAGTTTACACGTATAGTTTGTTCAGCTTAAGGAGTTATAGGCTTATCCCTGCACTTATCTGACATTATGAGACTTACAAAAAGGAAGAGGTTATCAAATCATCTGCAACCTTTTTTTATGTATGACGAGCGATTATTCCAAAACGGCTTGGGCAATTTTGATGATTTAAACTGCATTATATTAAGGAACATTACAGAAAGGTCTCATATAATTGTTTATAACATGAGATTTACGGTTGTCCAGAAAATTAAAAAAAAAATAAATAAGGGACAAGATTTCAGTCAATTTCAATGAATCTTCACTGTTTTCAATAAAACCGCTCAAGAAATTTGCATTTTATAAACTGTATTCTACAAAGATATGTTCCAGCTTGATTCCGTATATTTTTCTGTTAACTAACCATTTTTCTAAAAATCCATGTCAAATTTTCATCATAAATATCTATATACAGTGAGGACGCGTGAGTTGGAACAAATTCATCTAAAATTCGGTGTTGGTTTTTTGGAAAAGCGCTGGAACACGTCGGTTTTCTTTTTGGACTGCGGTTTTTGTGATGATAAACTCACTTATACAGGGTGCGCCAGAAATAAATTGTGACCATCAACTTAAGTTTTTCAAGTGGAAACATTTGTTGTTTATTTTATTTTTGAATTCTGCATTGAATTATAAGTATTTCTCATGTACCATGTCCTATACCGAAAATTAACAGTTATTAAAAAAAATACATTTGTTTCTAAAGTTAAGAAAACAACTGTAAAAATAAGGTGTTTGTTGGTTTGAACCTATTTATTTATGTCTGGTTTTTATCATTGTTGGGGTTATTTTAGTCGATCGAATGGAAACACTTTTTTTAATGCTGGAGTTTTTAACACTTGTTTATTTCCTTAGAAACCGTCCAAAATTTTACTTCAAATAAGTAGTTGTCACGTGCAGTTGCAAAGTTTCAAAGTATGGCGCCTTTAACTGAAAAGAAGCGAATAGAAATTTTGACGATGGTAGGTTATGGCGACAGAACACGAACACAAGCTGAAGTTTGCGAATTGTTTAAGAGGAAGTACCCGGAGCGGCCTTTTACACGATCGGTACTTAGCAAAATAGAAAAAAAAAGTTTCTAGAATTTGGCCACGTAAGAGACAATTACAAAAGGCATCTTCCAGATGATACACAATTAAATGTTTTGCTCGATTTACAAGAAAATCCTCACAAATCCACTAGACACATAGCCACAGAACTATCAATAAGTAAATCATGTGTTCTAAAATGCTTACTGAAGATTATATGAACCGGAGTGTAGATTTTTGCGAAATAATGATGGATAGATGCAATGCGAGCTCGCACTTTTCAAGTAAGATAGTTTTTTCCGACGAGGCAACATTTTTTTTAAATGGTTCAGTAAACAGGCAGGATATTGGCATCAGAAAAACTACATTGGATTATGGAAAGTCATACACCGTTTTCCACGAAAGTTAACGTATGGGCCGGAATTGTGGGTCATTTTTTTATTGAGGGAAAACTTAACTCGGAAAAGTATTTAGACATATTTCATAATGACATAATACCATGTTTAACAGAACTTTATCCGAATGGTGAAATCCCCCATATACTGGCAGACTCGGTATGGTTTCAACAGAATGGAGCGCCCTCAGTGCGAGATTATCTTGACAATATTTTCCCAAATAGATCTATCGGAAGGAACTAAGCCCGTTACATTGTTATCTTTGGGGTTACGTTAAATCAAAATGCTACTTCAATAAGCCGGAAAATATCGAGGAATTATAGAATAGAATTAGAGCAGAAATACAACGAATCCTACCACAAACGCTAAATGAAGTGTTACGAGAATTTGAAAACCGTCTTATGTATTGTCAGGAAGTTGATGGTCAACAATTTGAACATTTAATTTGATATGTTGATGTTTTTTTTTCTTCAATTTTTTAAATAAATGTATTTTAACTGTTAATTTTCGGTATAGGACATTGTATATGAAAAATACTTGGATTTTAATTCAGAATTCAAATATAAAATAAAAATGTTTCCATTTGAAATAGTAATAAAGAAAAACCGCAGTTCAAAAAAAAACGATGTGGTTTTTCCAAAAGACCAACACCTGAATTTTATATGAATTTGGTCCAACCCAGGCGTCCTCACTGTATAAATAGGCAAAGACAAAACGGTTCGGTGCCATTATTTCCTCTGTTCCTCAACCGATTTTCTTTATTTTTATTTTGTTTTGTAGATACTGACGACCTTCAGTGCAGAATGCTAATATTAATCTATAATATTGGTTCACTCATTAAATAACCTGTAATAAAAAAATCATTATTTTCGTCCATACTGTCAACGTCAAACGAATAATAGGTTTGTGCCAACTTGAGCAGTGTACCGTTACCGAATCATACGGTACACCGTGCAAGAACTACCCATTGTGCATGTCTGAGATTTGTACGATTCCAGTTTTAGAGCTGAGTTGGTACGTTTTTGAAACTGAGATAATACCAAAATCACTGTCTGCAATTATCAGACTGGTCAGACATCATGTTAATAAGTGTAATGAATTTCTTCACAATGGTAGTGACTGTAGCGGAAATTACAAACGTTACTCTTTCGGGCTAAATTCCTCTAAAAATATAAAACAAAACATAATTTTTCTCCCAATTGTACACTACTTCCGTTATAGATACACGTACATCAATGATTTTCTTTGTTTTACTAATACTTAATTTGCTTCAACGGTTTTTTTAATGAAAAATATTCTTATTGTCATTACGTAACCTCTTAATGGCATGTAATGTTGTGGTTTATATGTACCTAACAGGAGAATGGAACTGCGCAAGTCACAAGTGAATGAACTACCATTTCCTTTAAAAATCGCGAACTGAGAAAACCGTACGAGAACCGTTCTTGTGCAGTACACATTTTGGTTGGTACAAATAGCTAAAACATTCCCTGTACCGTGCAAGCTCTTGTTGGCGCGTTTTTGACATAATTGGCATGCGCTGAATCGTTCATGTACGGTTTTTCATCAAGTTGGTACAAACCTAATACTGACAGTGCCGCCAGACGGTCAAAACTCAAAACATTGAGTAATTGTTTATGGAGGGAGCGAGCGTCAGATGCTGTTAGAACATGTACTTCTGGAGGTAGCATGCAATACACAAATGTCGTACCAAGAATAAAAGGAGAGGGTAATAGAGAGAGCAAGAGGCTATCTCACTCGATTGAGACTTGCAGCCAATGAACTACATACTGCATATAGCTCTTTGGATGCAGCTCTTAATCGAGTGAAATGGCCTTTGCTCTCTCTTTCTAGCCTTGGCACGATATTTGTGCATTGCTGGCTACCACCAGGAAGTACAAGCTCTATGATAAGATTGGTTTACAGTGACGCGCTAACGCTCTTTCAGACCATCATGCGAAGGCTATCTTGGATAGATCAGTGTTGATTTTTCGGACGCGTTGCAGTAACTTTCATATTAAATATTCTGTTTTTAATCTTAATTTAATTATTTGATTAATATATTATTATCACAATCTTCCCGAAGGTGTTGTATAAAAAATTGTCAGTCAGCGGACAATAAAGAATGTATTAAATATTGAAGTTCTCATAAGGTTGTTGGTCATCTCTTTTCTTTAATATTCATGAACTCGATTGAAACCGCAAATGACGCAAATTTTTAGGTTGCAAAGAACAATCTTCCAATTATTATATCGAACATTTTGCCAAGAGCGGTTCCAGCCAAAAATTTGGGGGTTATTCATTTGTCAAAAATATTTCGAATACCAATATTTGATAACATTTTTATTTTCTTTTTATTTCAATACATTTGACCATAGGAGTGAACAAATTTGGTCATTATGTACTCCGATTTCTCCACAACTTTGTTTCTTATTAAAATATACTTTTTATAGTTCCATGAGATAGGGTCGACTTTTGACCACTGGGCGACCACTAGTCTAGTTTAAATGTCAAGATATGCCATGAAAGTATACCCAAAAGAGTTTTTGTAATGGTTTTCATTTTAATTCGTTTGAAGTAAGTTTTTTTTAGAGACAAAGTTAAGTTAGGGGGCTTATAGTTGCGTGAAATGGCTGAAAATATTCCTTTAGTTTATCGAAAGGAAAATTTGTTATGTCCACCAACTCTTTTATATTGTATACGGTTGTAGATGAGCGTGCGTGCATGTAATAGTATAATAAAACATAATATATAATAGTATAGTAACAGTTGTATACATAGGATATTTGAAATGTAAGCTGGAGTTGAATTAGTTATACAGGGTGGTTCGAAAAAAATTGTATTGGTGGGACATAAGTAGATGCGTATACTGGGTGGTTGAAATAAGAGTGAAGCAAAACTATAGTTATACAGAGTGGATATTTACGTTATAAGACGGATAATAGTTACAGTTAAACAAAAGGCTTCAAAATTTGACAGAAGCAGTGGAATATACAGGATGGTTGAAATATAATGTGGAGTATAATGAAAGTTATACAGGGGGTTTAAAAAAGTTATATAGTTTGGAACATAAATAATTGCTTAGACAAGGTGTTTGAAGTAAGGGTGGGGTAAAATTATTTTTATTCACGGTTATAAAAAAATTATTATATAAGCATAACCAGTTAGGATATTTGAATTATAGGACGTAGGACGGGGTATAATTATACACATGGCTTCAAAAAATTTTAGAAGCAGTTGCATATACCAAGTGGTTGAAATAAATTGTAGAGTAAAATTATAGTCATAAAATGTGGTTCAAAAAGGTGAATTTTTTTATATGGGGTAGACCATGAGCAGTTGAATAAATGGAATACTAGACACATGGGGCGAAGTTAAATCATTGGTATATAGGAATAATTACACAATGGAAAAATACAAATAGTCAATAGTGTGGAAAAGATTTATACTTATACAGGGTGGTTCTAAAGATATCGGACAGTTGTAATATTGTGTTCAGTGTTCAGAAAATGATAGACCACTAAGTTATAGAGGGGTGACAAATTCACAGAAGCATATACAGTGTGGACGCCATATAGAGTGAATTAGTACCATATATACAAATTGGTCCAAATAATAATAAAAATAAAAAAGTTAAAATATATTTGAAAAATATAGACAAAGAATAAAAATTATGGAGGGAGAAAGAGAGAGGGAGAAAAAAAAGAGAGATAAGAATACGCTAAAATGTTCAATTGAATTGTACCTTAAATCCTATAAAGAAGAAGATATGTCTGAATATAGTGATTGATTGCAAACGGTTCCTAAACGGTTTTTATTTTAAGTCATCTGAAGGCGGTTCTTTTTTAAATATAAATTATTTTAATAAAGCTATTAGAATTCGATAATGTGGGAAATGGCTGGTCTTAAGCTAATCTTCGACACCTTTCCGTGCGCATTTCTACATATATTTTAAAACACTTGATAATCGTTCATCTACAATCAAAAGCAAGTACAACGAGACAGTTTAACATATAACTGTTTACTGAATATTTTTGTCTTCGATTTTGATAATATGGTATAGAAATTAAGTATGCATGGAAATTTTACTTTTTCATAGGTTGCTATACATAATGTATAATATTTTATGAACCACCCAAAATGACTATGTTAAAAGGGAAACCGTCTTCGAAAACTTAGAATCCCTAAGCTAATACATTGCAAATAATAACATAATTATGTATGTTAATGTCAGAAGTCTTAATGTGAATCAAAGCAAATTAATAATTCAAATTTATTCACAGACTTATAAATAAATAAACTCTGTATATTGTCTGCTCAGAAACCTGGCATATCCCAAATGATCAATTACTAGTGGTCGCCCAGTGGTCGAAATTCGACCCTATTTCATCAAATTGTAAACGTTATTGGAGTTCTTTTGTCAAAAGTATATTTTTATAAGAAATAAAATTGAGGAGACATTCGAGAAGTAGGTGTATGAACCAACATTGTTCACGTCATATTTATAAATCTATTGAAATAAAAAGAAAATAAAAATTTAGTAAGATATACGTATTCGAAATAAATCCTCCCAAAATTTTGGCTGGAACTGCACCTGGTAAAATGTTCGACCTAATAATTGGAAGATTGTTCTTTGCAAGTCATTTACTGTGCATGAATGTATTAAAAAAAAGAGATGAGCAACAACCTTATGAGAACTGCAATCTTTAATATATTCTCTATTATCCGCTGACTGACAACACTTTCGGAAGATTGTAATAGTAATATATCCATAAAATAATTAAACTGACATCAAAAACAGAATATTTATTATGAATCTTACTGCAACTTGTCCGAAAAATCAATATTGATCTGACAATTTTACCACTAAACAATAACAATGCTTTATGCTAAACTATCAAAGATAATCTTCGCATGGTGATCTGATAGAGCGGTAGCCTGTAACTTTTAATCAACCTAAGAGCATATAACGCCCCCTCCATATATAATTACTCAATAGTTTTACCGTCAAGATCTGTAGGTACCTAACTTAACATAACAAAATAGTTAGATGCATTATTATATTATTGCAATATACTTCGTGGGTTCAATTGAAAATTATAACAACTAATATGCACTGTCACTTTTCTAGAACTTTATTTACATTCAAAACATCTGATTCAAATACAATAACAAGCCCATATAAGCTAGTCGACGCGGTATCACCGCTTGGCGATCGTGGTGTGCTTCTTTTATAATCCCCGTGGAATTCTCCAGTAGAAAATAATCATCGCTCCTTCCGCTGTCGAGTCTTTTCGAGAATCCTATTTTTTATTGGAGCGTTTGTTGTCGTGCTGAAATGACACAGGGTCGGCTTTGGGTAAATTTCGTAACACTGCCCCCCCTTTAATTCTGATCGTCCCGATCAGAAACATCCCTTCCATGGTAGGGAGCGAGTCGATCTAAATGAACCACCTTCAATTTAGCCTTGGGGTTTCGACGGATCCGGTAGACGACGTCATTAAGCCTCTTCACCACTTCGTATGGACCATCCCAGGCGGGTGTAAGCTTTGGGGATTTACCCTTGCTCCGTTGGGGGTTGTACAGCCAGACTTTGTCCCTCTCCTGGAACCCGACTGAATTGGCCTTGAGGTCGTATCGCGTCTTCATCCGGTCGCTGGTGGCCAACATCTGCGTTCGGGCTAATTCGTGTATTGCCAGCATGTTATGTCGGAGCTGGTCGGCATAATCGTCGATGTCTTGGGGAGGTTCTTCGGGGGAGCCAAATGCCAAGTCGCATGGTAGTCGCAGCTCCTTTCCGAATAAGACCCTGGCTGGGGTCAGGCCTGTACTATTATGTACAGCAGAGCGATATGACAACAGGAATAGGGGAATATGCTCATCCCAATCACGCTGGTTATTGCTGACGACCTTGGATAGGTGTTGTTCCAAGGTCCTGTTGAATCTTTCCACCATTCCGTCTGACTGTGGGTGTAATGGTGTTGTTCTCGTTTTCCTGATCCCCAACATCGTGCAGACCTTCTGGAATACATTCGATTCGAAGTTACGCCCCTGGTCTGAATGTAATTCCATCGGGACACCAAACCTGCTGAATAGTTGTTCTACTAGCACCGTCGCTACCGTGGTTGCCTCTTGGTTGGGTATCGCATATGCCTCAGGCCATTTGCTGAAGTAATCCATTGCGACCAGAATGTATTTGTTCCCCCTCTCAGACTCGGGAAACGGACCGGCGACATCGATGGCAATTCTCTCAAATGGGACGCCCACATTGTACTGCTGCATTCTGCCCTTGGTTCGGGTTTTCGGGCCCTTACTGGCGGCACATGTGGCACATTTGCGACACCAGGCTCTGACGTCTTCGAAGTAATTCACCCAGTAGTACCGCTGGCGAACTTTGTCTAGGGTTTTATTCATGCCCAGGTGGCCTCCGGTAATTCCATCATGTACTTCGGTCAGGATGGCTGGTACCTTTTTCTTCGGAACTACCAGTTGGAACTTGGTTTCTCGTCCATCAGCGCTTTCCCAAACTCGCTTGAGCATTCCATTGTCTACTCTTAGAGAGTCCCACTGAGCCCATAACGATTTCAGCACGCCGGAGTATCTAGCTACCTCGTCCCATCGTGGCCTGGGTGCCCCTCTCATTTTTAGTGACAAGATTGGTTCGATGTCTGGATCAGCCATTTGGTCCTGGATGCACTGTTCCGTTGTCCAGTCTTCATTGGCCTGCACTCGGATCTGCCTGATGGAGATACCCTCTCGCTGTTCCGTCTTCAGACAATGCTTGCATTCCGCTCTACAGGGTCTTCTGGATAGGGCATCGGCATTATTGTGCAACCGGCCGGCACGGTGTTCCACCTTGAAGTCGTATTGCTGTAATTTCTCCATCCATCTGGCCAGTTGTCCTTCCGGTGTCTTCATGTCCAGCAGCCATTTGAGTGCGGCATGATCTGTTCGGATTAAGAAATGGCGACCATACAGGTATTTGTGGAAATGGTCTACAGCCCTTATTATTGCAAGAAGTTCTTTTCTGGTGACGCAATAATTTCTTTCTGGCTTCGAGAATCCACGGCTGTAGTACTCGATCACCCTCTCTTCACCATCTTGCACCTGGGATAGGACGGCCCCCAAACCGGTGTTGCTGGCGTCGGTGTCTAAGATGAACTTGCCGGACTGTGTAGGAAAGGCTAGGATTGGGCTGGAACATAGTGCTGCCTTCAGTCGTCTGAATGATGTTTCGCAATCCTGATTCCAACGGAACGTCTCCTTCTCTGTGGTCTGTCGATGTAGAGGAGCGGCAATGGTGGCAAATCCCTCAACAAAACGCCGGTAGTATGAACAGAGGCCCAAGAAGCTTCGGAGTTCATGCTTATCCCTCGGGACTGGCCAATCACGGATCGCTTCTATCTTGTCCTCGTTAGTGCGGATTCCTGACTCGGAAACGACGTGGCCCAAAAACTCTACTTCTTTTTGGAACAAGGAACACTTCTTCGGATTGAGTCTGAGGTTGGCGTTATTAATTCTGGAGAATACTTCGCCCAGGTTCTTCAGATGGTCGTCGAATGTCTGGCCCATGACTAGAATGTCGTCGAGGTATACTAAGCACGTCCTCCATGTTAACCCGCTCAGTACATACTCCATTAGCCTCTCAAATGTAGCGGGTGCATTACATAACCCAAAGGGCATGACCGTGAACTGAAACAGCCCTTTACTGGTGGAGAACGCTGTCTTCTCTCTGTCATTTGCGTGTAGACCACCTGCCAATATCCACTTTTTAGGTCTAGTGTGGAGAACCAACGGGAGCCTGCTAGTGTGGTCAAAGTGTCATCGATTCGGGGTAGTGGATAGCTGTCTTTCTTCGTGACATCATTCAGCTTTCTGTAATCCACGCAAAATCGGGTGGTTCCATCCTTCTTTTTAACTAACACGACGGGAGCAGACCATGGACTGACGGATGGCTCAATAACTCCATTTTGTAACATGGACTCGATGTTTTCGTCGACTGCCTGTTGTTGCCCAAATGGTAGTCGTCTAGGTGGTATTCTGATGGGTTGAGCCTTCCCGGTATCTATTCGATGCTGGATGATGTTGGTGCGACCGGTGGTTCCATTTTTACTGTTAAAAATTTGCCAGTGTTTTGTGATAAATTGCTTGGCTTTCTTCTGGTTCTCTGGTGTCAAGTGTGTCAAATGGTCAGCAAACTGTTGTAGGAACTCTTTATCGGGCCCTGTCTCCTTCACCGACGTCTGGTACTCTTCTTCGCAATTGATGATGGTCTCTACTGGCTCGAAACAAGCTATCTCCTGACCATTGGTAATTCTGATGTCGTTGTTGGACAAATTCAGGACTCTTATTGGTATATCTCGTCCGGTTTTAACTATAGCCCGTCCAACTAAGTAGTCATGAGCTGAGTGTACGGGCTCCACCATTCCAACGCAGCTCCCAGGATTGCTGTCTAGCTGCCCATGAATAATCTGTTCCGTTCGACCGGGAATTCTAGCCGAAGACTTTGCCACAATTTTTATGGGCGTGACTGATGTGTTGACGGGCCGTGTCAATACAAATTCCTCATTCAGGAACCGAAGAACATCATATCTCGGGTCGAACATAAATCCATGCTTGCTAATTAGGTCCATTCCCAGTATAAAATCGTCCTCAATATTCGCTACCAGGACCCTATGCCGGATCATGTTGTCCCCTATCTGTAGCAAGACATCTGCCTCACCCTGTATTGACATGCTCTCGCCGGTGACTGTTCTGAGCTGGATGTTATTGGTAACTGGCCGAATTTCTGATGCTCTCAAAACCCTGGACTTGGCAATGGACACAGCGGCGCCGGTATCGATGGTGATGGTAACTGCTCGCCCGTTGATGGTGCCTCTGATGACTAGGCTGCCGCTATCTCTGCAAAATCCCCGGATGGATACTATCCTGAAGGCTGGTGGAGGGTGAGTCAGCATTCGCCCCCTTATGCTGACTGGTTGGAGTTTCCCTGGTTGGTAAGGTCGGTTTGTTGGCTACCCCTGGTTGGTGATCGTTCCGGTAGCCTTACTCGGCAGTCACGTTGGAAGTGTCCTGTCCGTCCGCAGCGGTAGCATGCCCCTCTGGTGCCAGTTCTTTGTGACCGTTCTAATATTTTGTTCAGGCCAGCAAGCAGCGCTTGAAATGGTGACTCTGACTCTTCCTGGTTGAAGGAAACTGCTCGGACCCTCGGCTTGGACATGTTCATGACGGCCTCTACTTCCAAAGCCCTAAGTAGAGCTCCATTACTTTTCTTGACGCCACTTAGTCTTAGATTTCTTTGTACTTCCACATCTATGATGCCGTTTATGAAACTCTGCGTGGCCAACTGGTCTTTCGTTTCCTCTGGCAAGTCTGGGTAGGACAAGTGTACTAACCGTCTAATCTCTGCTTCGAATTCTTGAAGGCTTTCACCGGATTTTTGCGTTTTTCCACTGAGTTGGACTTGGTATACCTGGCTCAAATTGCCTTGTTCATCGACTGGAATGCTTTGGAGGAGTTCTAGGGCCGGACCTCTTAGCGAAATTACCAGAGAAGTAGACTTGTCTTGATTATCCCATCCATTAGCTGTAGCCACGGCCTCAAATTGTCGTTTATACATGGGCCAAGATGAACTGCCGTCGAATGTGGGTGGTTTACTAAAGGAACCTTTGGTACTCACGGTGTGCTGGTATTTTCCTCTCTGCAAATCTTGTTGCAATTTTTTAATTGCTGTTTCCACTTTATCTTGTACTTCACTGTGTACTACGTCTTTAATTGAACTGATTTCAGCTTTTACCTGGTTTTGGATAGCACTTATTTCAAATTTCACCTGGTTCTGGACGGAATCGATGTCATCTACTTTGATTTCAAGAGTCTCCACATTATTTTTTAGGATCTTTCGCTCGTCGTTTATTTCTTTTATATCTGACTCAACTATTTGCATTCTTTCATTAACTGTTTCATTAACTTGTCCTACTATTTGCATTAGTTGTTCAAATTGCATTTGTCTTTTTTCTTCAGTTATTTTAAATTCATTTTGTCGTTTTAATTCAGTTTGATCTTGTTTTTCTACAAATTTCGAGAATAATTCTTCCATTAAATTTTGTTGTTCGCTTTTCATTGTAGAAACAAGATTTTGTTGTTCGCTTTTCATCGTAGTGACAAGATTTTCTAATTCAACTTTAAGTTTATCATCAAAAGATTTCACTAACCTTTGTTGAATTTCTTCTTGATGTTGTTTCTCTTTCTTATCACGTTTTTCTAGAATCTGTGCAATTTTTTCGTCTATCTTTTCCATACTACGAGTTTCCATAAATCAATTTAGGATGTTAACTGCACTTAATCCTTCACTTCTAACACCAAATTGCAATATACTTCGTGGGTTCAATTGAAAATTATAACAACTAATATGCACTGTCACTTTTCTAGAACTTTATTTACATTCAAAACATCTGATTCAAATACAATAACAAGCCCATATAAGCTAGTCGACGCGGTATCACCGCTTGGCGATCGTGGTGTGCTTCTTTTATAATCCCCGTGGAATTCTCCAGTAGAAAATAATCATCGCTCCTTCCGCTGTCGAGTCTTTTCGAGAATCCTATTTTTTATTGAAGCGTTTGTTGTCGTGCTGAAATGACACAGGGTCGGCTTTGGGTAAATTTCGTAACATTATATTTTCTTAATATTTTAAATAAGACATAATCTCAAAATATCAGTGAGTTGTTTATTTTACTTAAGTCATTCACATTGTAATAAAAGCCATAATTTTGCAGGAATGGGCCCATTTAATGTATAATAATTTATCTATGAAATAAAATACATTGCCAGAAAACAGTAAAAAGGCATGACCTTTAAATATTTTTTTGAATAAGTAGTTACAATTTCTACATAAAAAACTTCAATTTCCTCGAAAAACATTAACATTATATTATATATTAATTAATATTAAATATAATATTTGAAACATTAGTAAGAAACTATAAAGAAATACAACGGTCCTGCTGTTAGTTATTATTAAATAACTATTTTTGTTGGAAACTTTTCGTCGTGAATGAAACTTCAATCTTGAACTTTATTTACTCATTGCATTAAAAACTTACGTTTACCGTCGTGCTATAATAACCTAAAGGCTAACGATATTATGAAATGTCAAAATTTAAATAAATGTTCCTACAACAACAATGGCCATGACTACCGGTACTGCCTGATCTAAGTGTTGATATTAAATCTCACGGTGTGTGAATCTAAACCAAAAGTATATTATTAACATTAATAAATTGTTATCAGTAATAAATTAATCAAATAACATAATTCTGATTTTAGTTGACAAACCATATTTACAAAGCAATGAAAGGTGCAAATTTGTTAAAGCTAAAAAATGGTTAATATTAAGTTATATAAATTTTCCTGGGTTCTATTTCAATAGAGAGCATGTAATGTCAAAACGTCGGTAATGCCAGATGTAATGGCAAACCTACCACCTTATTACGGCCCACGTGGTAAACGTTGACACCAGGGTGCACGGCAGCTTCAGTGGAGACGGGAGTGGGTTAACAAACAAAGGCCAAGCCAACTGTAAGTTAACTTTCCAATATAAAGATGTTCTGGGCGCCAGGTAGATTCTCTGCCTATTTACCGCAGCTAATCGCCTAAGATAACCTACCAATCCTCCGCGGCTACAAGAAATCTATAGATAAGGGCTCCATGGCTAATAAAACCTCAGTATATTGTCAGTTACGTCACAACAAACCTACTTCAATAAAACTCTTAATAAAACAGTAAATAATTTAATGAACTTGTGAATTATCTCAATACAATCCTGCGAAAATATCAAACACAAGTCGACCTGTAGCCAACTTCATGTACTTACATACACATATCTATAGTTCAACCCAGAATCAACATTACATACCTGATACAAAAAGTTCAAATAATTACCAAAATGTAATTATCAATTAATGATCAAATGTACCTAGATAAAATAAACAAAAGTTATCAAAAGCATTAATAAAAATATTCAAATGTTGCTGTGATCCGTAAACATGCACAATATACTTAAAATCAGAAATGAGATACTTAAACGAGCAATATTCAAAATAATATCTAAGTCAATAATGACATCTAAACTATAAATAATTCAGTTACTGACAAAAGTGTTTAATTACATTTAAACTTCACGAAAAATCAATAATGATTTCATAAATCTAGAAACAAATATTATCTTTAAAAGATCCCAAATAACTCAATTAATAAGTCGACGTTTCGAGCTCTCACGACGCTTTCACAAAATACCAAATATTATCAATATCTAATTAATCCGTAACATGAAATGATGTTCAAAATTTAGCACTACAGGAAATGTATAAATATCAAATTTATATGAGCAAATTAAAAGTCAAAAGTTTGACTAAATAATCAGGTTCTTTATTAAATTTAATAAGTAGAAAATGTTATTCAGATAAATCAATTCTCTTTAATGTGAAAAGCAAATTATGAGCAAAACATAGATAAACTAAATCAAATTACAAAGGTACCTTGTTACACATGTGATGACAGACTGTCCTCTGTAGAATCGAAGCAAACATACGCCCTCTTTGCTAGGGCAACCAGCGAAGATTTCCGGTTCCCAATAAACCAAAATGGAACTCGTTCGAATGATTACAAGACTTGCCAAAACTTCGGCAATCTAGGTGAAGTTGATAGCCCCATACACTAAAGATAAACAAGGTCTTGGGTGAGCTATAGTTCTTACGTGCGATGTTCAATTGGTGGTTGACCATTTATTCGGCCCGGAAGGTCAACGAGAGTACATGCTAATATTCAGCAATCAAATCCTCACAAATGAGAACGTGTTTCCACTAATTTCCAAAAATATCACCAAACTGCCAATGGAAACATCAATTAATCGTTGCTGAAACCGATGATCATTGAGAGAATGAGTGATGAACTTGTCTTAAATCCTCACACGAGAGTGGCTTCCGTTCAAATCCAAAAATATCACAAATCCAATAACGGAACCAAAGATTAAAGTGTATCCAACTAAATCCCTAACATGGATGGCACAAAATTGCCAGTATAAATTCAGATTACACTTCTAGACATCTATCACCACACTGCACCATAACATCTCTCTCCAAGTACTATTCTACATGCATCCTTTCACTAGGACGGTGGACAGGCAACAATCGTTCACCAGGACGGCCAACGAGCCACTCCCTTCTTCCGTCCACTAACGTCTCAAAATCCTACCAACCTATCCAAATTATAATACCAACATCGTCTAATTCCCTACTTGCAACCTTCTTCTTCCTCTACAATCGACAACCTCAATGCTCGAAATGTATTGTGCTCGAATCTACTTTTCTACATATTCTTCCCATAAATGTCATTAACCCATTTAGAACGTGTGATACCCCCCCCTAGCAACTCGCCTCGAACGTCAAAAGAAATCTAACCAACAATCTTAACCTAAAATAAATCGACATCAAAACAAATCAATACCAAATACAAATCGAGAATTTTTCCAATGCGAAAAATCCATTAAGCCTATCACAATAACAAAAATGCTAAAAGAAAGGTACGTGTTTACGTTTGAAGATAATTTTATCCTATCCGTTGGTGTTAACATTCGATATCAATACTCGTGTTTTAGTTATAAGAAAACAATTGTTGTAGATAAATGGCACACCTAACGTCCAGTTTATGCTATTTAATATACGTTTTGCATAATTCAAACCTCAGATATTTCTTCGTTTACTTGTTCTTTTACGGGTTTATGGAATACACTGCTAGTTATACTCTGCGACAAAAATGTAATGTTACATTTCCCCCCTTTACTTCAAGAAATTTTACTTGGGGAAATTTTCATCAGCACTAGCTGGCTTTAAGTATTTGATGTTCCATATACCTTTTGGATTTTCTTCTGCATCTTCTAATTCATAGGTTCAAGTCGAAACTTTCTTCTTAACATAAAGTGGCCCAATGTACTTAGGTGCCAATTTCTTCGAAAACTATTTTGAAGCATCCGATAATACGAAGTTCTATCGCCACACCATTCTCTTCAGGTATTCGTCTTAAGTTATATGTTTTCTAAGACCATTGCGCTACCTAATCTTGCCGGGACCTGATGTCTGCGAATAATTTCTTCATGGTTTCCTTTTTAGGTTCCATATCTCTGACCATTTCTTCCCTATCATGTTCAAACAATTCCTTCTTTTCATAAACCCTCCCATTGAGTACCATTTCTCGGGCGAAGTTGACCAAATAAGGAGTCATATATGGCTTTGTTAGTTGCACAAGTAATCTTCGTCAAGTTCACATCCCAAGTCCTGTGGTTTTCGGAAACGTACATTGCTAACATTGTTTTCAAGGTTCGATTGTACCTCTCGGTAGGGTTAGCTTGCGGCTGATAGGTTGCATTATATCTGATCTTTACTCCATATTCCATCATCAGGTTTCGTATCTCATTAGAGCGCTACTGAGGTCCATTATCACACAATAGTAACCTCGGAACGCCAAACTTAAGAAACACTTCATCTTCAATCTTTATAGCGACTGCCTTGACTGTTGCGGTTCTTAAAGGAAAAGTCAACATGAATTTAATAAAGATATCAATAACCACGAGAATATACTGATGTCCTTTTGTGGAGCGAAGAAGCGGGCCCATTAAATCAGAAGAGACAACTTCCCAAGGTTGAGTAGTCGTAGGTTGGGGAATGTGACCTCGCAGTTGTTTGGTCTCTCTCTTATGAGCTGCACACACATTACAGATGCGGACATATCTAGCAACATAGGACCGCATCTTTGGCCAGTAATATTTTTGAGCGACTCTACCAAAGGATTGTGCGACTCACGAATAGCCGCCAATCTCTCCGACTTCGGTAACACTGCTCTCCAGTAATCGGGTTCATTTCTAATCTCTGGGAAACCAATCTTGACGTGTTTGAATAATCTTCCTTCCCTGATACTCCATTGGGGAAAATTCAAAGGTTTCTCTTCAATGTTCGCTAACATTTTCTTGTACCATTTATCCTCTACTAAACTTTGGTTGTTGATCATCTCGATGACAGGAACAGATCCTGAAAGGGCATCTGGTAAAACATGTTCTTTTATTTTACGATGGATTATTTTGAAGTCATACTGTTGGAGGCGCACTACCCATATTGCTAATCTCCCTGTAGGATCCTTAAGATTTTGAAGCCAAACTAAAGAGTAATGATTTATTATGACAGTGAATGAAACTCCTTTCAAGTAAAGTCTTAGCTTCTCGACAGCCCACAAAACTGCCAAGCATTCTTTCTCCGTTGTAGAGTAATTACGTTCTTGTTTCGAAAGGGATCTACTGAGATAACTGATGACACAATCTCCAGTTTCAAGTGGTGGAACCAGAACGCCTCCCAAACCGAATCCAGAAGCTTCACTTGTGGACTACGAAGGGCAAGTTGTAGTCCGGACAACTAAGGATTGGTGAGGACTAATAGTGGGTAATATCCTGGTTTAATCGGGGGGCATTGGTTATAATTTTATGTTCAGCTACAGTGATGTATTCAGGTCATTTCCAATCAATTCAAAATTTCGTTGAACTACTGCATCTAACCTTGCCTTTTGAAAAGGTGTTATGACTGTTTGAGACCTTATGTGATCTGCTGTATCCATTACAGTAGAGACTTCCGAAAAATACCATTCATCATGTCTCAAATTAGGGACAATTTCCATAGCTTTCCAAAAATTTGCTCCTAGTATAAGTAAATCAGGTACAACTAAACATTTTATAAATTTCAACCGATCTCTTACAGAAAAAGGTACGAAGCATACACCAATAGATTCACAAATTTGTCCATTAGCGACAGTACATTTGATTTTCTTGGAGGTATCCAGTTCAATACTTAAGGTGCTCAATAATTTCTATCCATGAAGACCGAGAATAGTGGAAAAGGCACCAGAATCAAGAAGTCCTAACAATGTTTTCACTAAAACATATACCTTGAGGTACGGTCTTTCATCATTATTAGCATGCTCCAAATTGTAATTAAGAATTGGTTGAAATTCTAGAGGTTTGGTCGAAACTGTAGGTAAAACGCAACTCCTACGACCTTCTAATTGCGTCCCTGCATGTTTTCCGACACCTTACAACAAGCAGGACAAGTTTTCGTTATATATCCTTGTTTCTTACACTTGAAACCGTACTGTCCAATATTAGTTGGTAGTACTTTAGCACAGCCTTTCGCAAAATGTCCTTCCTCGTTACATTTGTAACATCTCACAACTCTAGAGGTACTTGAAATTCCACCGTTCGATGATTCTGTATCAAGTCTATCTAATTGTTCCGACGAGTCAACATAAGCTAGGTGTTTTTCAATTATATCTTCGACTCGAGGCTTCCACATAACTATTAATGTTACAAGCAAGTGGCATAATAACTCCTTGTAACCACAAAGAATATATTTATAAATTATGAAAATTTAATCCAATGCACAAACAAAATGAAATTAGTTTTAAAGAGTACATCAGATTATTAGACAAAGTAATAAACGCAGCAAAAACAATGTATGATAAAGAAGTAATACATAACAATTTTAACAATACCAAAAAATAAACGGAACATGATTAAGACCTACAGCGAATACAAAATATATTAGTAAAAAACTGTTAATGTAATCCTATCTGTAATTCATTAAGGTGCACTCAATATGAAACAGTCGTTTGCTGCTGAATCTATTTTAACTTCATTATCAAGAACTGGCCCAAACATATACAGACTCAAAAAAGCCAATGAGAAATAATATTCAAATTCCCAATGCACTTCGGTGGATAATAACCTAAACTACATTAGCGCTATTCGCATATTCAGCTCTTTTCCACCTGAAATGAAAATTCTAAAATATAATTGTTCTAGGAAAGAAAGCACAAAAATGGGCACAAACAAATATGTAAATTAAAATACATTAACTATGCGTTTCCTATTGATAGTAGGATTGTCAACAGAACTGTACTACAACTAGAATCATAACAAAAAATGTAGGTTATATGGAACTTAGGATATGTGGCTAACCTACGCGCAGTTAACTTGATTATCTTGGTAAGAATTACTATGTCTGTATAAAACAATATATAAACTCTATAAAAACATAAAAAAATTATACTGATCAGTAAACAGAACAATATATTCATAACTATAATTTATAATTTTCCCCGCCCAATTTTCCAAGCTGCCTGTAAATACAACTGCCAATGGACCACCTTAACATACTTATTTTTTCAAACCACTCTGTATAACAATAATTGCATTCAACTCTATATTTTAACCTCTCCGTATATGCAACTCCTCATGGGGCTACCCAATAAAAAATCGGTTTCTAACATATTGGGAATTATATGAACATGCAAACACATAACAATTCACCCATCCAAAAATAGCCTAACCCACACTTTCTCACTATAAAAATTTGAACGACGCAGCGGTAAAAATGTTAATTTGAAAAATATCAAGTAGACATAAAGTTTTTTTGTTCTATATCTATTTGTATTGAAAGAATTCTTACTAGAGGAGTTTAAGTCACAAGTAGCTCACCAAATCACCCTTGTTTCATCATCGTTCTCTCTTATTAATATGATTTTTCCGGGATTTCGTGAAATTACGGTAAAATGTTAGAGCCGTTTACGAGATCTTAATAGCATTTAAATAAAGTGTATACTGATAATGAAACAGGTTGGTATTATATTATTAGACAAATAAATAAACAAATATTTGCAGCATATCACATTTTGTTAAGAGAGGAGCTAACAGTGTTTGACTGATTTTGGTAATACCTTAGAAGACAGGTTAAACTTAACTTAAAACATTAGCTTGTGCCAAATAAAACTGCACAATAATTTTGGATTTAGAGTTCTATATATACTATATACGGATACCCATATAATATCACTCGGGATTTCTCCCTCTTTCACATCACAGCAATTTCCTCCTAAACTACTAGACGGAAAAGGTTGAAATTTGGTATCAGTGTATAGTTTGGTGGCCCAATTAAGAGTGGACATAGTAAATGAAGAAGTTTGGATATTAGGGGTACTTCTCGGTCAATTTTTGCAAAAAAAAATTGACAAAAATAGAGATATAGGACCTCACCTGAATTTTACTGAAAAATTAAAGAGAAACCTCTACTATTAATTTTGGAGGGCAAATTACAGAATCAAATAAAAAATATAAAATAAAAATTTTTTCTAACGCATCATGTAATATATCAAATGAAAGGCTTCATTATGACGAAAACAAATATATATTTTCATATTTCTGAATTAAATTGTTTAAAAGATATTAATACAAATATAAAAAAATACCCATTCGCCCCACCTTATTTCCGAAACTATAAGCTGTAAAATTTAAAAAAATAGGAATATAGGACCGCAGCTGAACTTTACCAAAATAAGGAGAAACCCTTAACATTAATTTTAAGGAGGTAAATTATATCATTAAATGCAAAATATAAAATTAAAGATATTTCTAAAACATCATGTCATATATCAAATCAAAGGGCTCATTATGACGAATACAAATATTTTTTTTTTCATATTTTTAAAATATTTATTTTAAAATATATTCACAATAATATAAAATAATTACCCATTTCCCCTTTTATTCCCCAAACTATAAGACCCAACAATTTTTTGTTTACAGGAAAAATACGAACAAATCCCTAATATTAATTTTATTATAGAGCTAAACGGAAATTTAAAAAATTAAGGCATCATTTATGACGTATATTAAATGAAAGAGGTTATTATGAGGAATATAAATGCATTTGGTTTCTCGCAATAATGTATCTTTAATTTGCTTATTTTAGCAGAAATAAACAAAGATTCTGCACCTCTACGATAGATTACCTTTCGAATGATATTCGTTTCATTTCCATAATTGTTATATTAAGGCCGGAAAAGGGGTAGTGCCTTTTTCACGTCACGTATTAATATATAGATGTTAATATTAACTCTGCCAATAAATATTAGTTTATCATATCATTTTAGATGCGTTAATTTCAAGCATCAAACTATTTACGTCTTGTACGAATATTTCTCAGTAGAATTATTAAAATTTTTCGTTTATGTTCCTAGTAGTTTTAATAATTTTGTTCTCTTATTTTGCTTCATCCTACGATATTTTTTAACCCACAAACATTTACATTTCAAGTCGTTGTCGAGTACCGTTTAAATAATATGTATACATAACCGCACCTAAACATTTACGTAGAAAAAAAACTATAGTTTTTGCAGCAAACTAAGCTTAAAACCCAATAAATAAAGAACATCTTTTATATACCTGGTACATCTATTTTGTTAGAAATAATATAAGAAAGTAAACAAAATTCAACTTGTTATATAATAACAAAATCACAGCCTCAAGAAATGCAAGAATCACACTACTATAACATAAATATAACTTGAAAATAGTTCCAAATCTACAAAGTGGCAAAAATTTCAGGAAGTCAGTGTGTTATCAACAGCATAAAGAAAAACTCGGAAGAATGAATTCAGCCGAAATATAAGTATAAGAACAAACGTTCCCACAAAATTTCAGATATTGCGATAACAAAACAGATTCTAGTACATAAATGGCATACAAATTATTTCTAAATATAGTTTCTTACTATAACACTTCGAAGTTGATTCAACCATTATAATAAAACAAAATCATTAGGAAATACTATACTACAGGTTAATATAATGAAACTAATAACTCAAAATATTTGTTACCACGCAGTTTGTCTATAAACATGAATGATAAATATTTTTAGTAAAAAATTGAAAGTGATTTGATAACTCTAGTAGCCAGACTGGTCTCGCTTTTTCTAAGGGCGGCGATACGTCAAAGTGACATCCGCAAACTATCAAACACATGAAGAGAATTAATTTGACCTTATTGGATAATAAATTCGTGCGATTGCAGCGATTTAGTGTTGTTGCATCGTTCAGTTGGTTTGTTTTACCCTTTAGTTGTAGTTCATAATTGTGTCATTGACGTATCGCATCGCCTGCACCGCGCATATCGCGTTTACGAGGGATACGGCCTTAGGCCTAAGGTTGCAGGCAGCAACTCTATATTCAATAGGTATACAAACAAAATGGGCTTGAAATTCGTTGATTTAAGAAGCGGAAAATGTTCAATTAAATTAATTCGCATGTGTGCGAAGTATACAGAAAATTGTCAAATTTGAGTCTAATTCTTTCAGTCTCTACAGTTCATGTATTAATTAAAATATTTATGAGGAAACGAAGGTAATATCAATAGAAATATTGAATTTTACGACGATTTTCTGAAAAACAGTATATTACTAATCATATAACTTATATGACCTCACCTCAGGATCTTCTTGCATATAATGCAATTTAAAAAACTATGCAAATAGGTAACAGGTTTGGAGAAATCGACCAATATATTAGGTATGTTCGTCGATTTCCATAGAGGCATGTATTGAATCCCAAATTTCATACTTTTACGAATAGAATTCGTTTCTCAAATTTGAAGTTTTATCAATCCGGATGTACATCCTAGTAAACAAAAAAAGTAATTATTCAAATCACCACACAGTATGTTGAGTTTGAAATACGCTTGACAATTCAGTTCACTGTGTAAGAAACAGAGACCAGGTTAAGATTCTTCTTTTATAGCATATCAATAATTTATAGGAAATAAACTAATATAACATCCAATTAAAATTGAAAACCTGCACAAAATTCGCTTTTCTAATGAAAACTCCAATTCTCTCTGCGATATATTGCATTACGGACTTGACATATGTCGGAAGTCAGAAAGCACGCTATTAATAGACCTTTTCATATTTCGGGCAAAAAATATTGTATTTACATGCCAATGGTATGAAAACTGCTCGAAAAAAATGACGCACGGGAACAAAAAATTTTCGAATATGAATAGGCTTATTTCATACACCTTTTGTTAATTTTTTTGTCGCATTTACAAACAAATTTTATTTGGCACTTATAGAAATTTAAATTATGAATTAAATTAAATATTATTATTAATACTTGAGTTTTAACAAAATGGTGACCATTATTTTAATTCTCTTGAAATGTATAAGCAATACTAATGATAACACATGAAAATAGGAACAGAGACATGGGAGAACAAAAGACCGGAAGTATGATTCGCTTCGATCGTTTAGTCTTAAATGACTGCCGCTCTTTTTTCATCTTACGAAGAGCAGAAAATAATCACAAAATAAAACTGAAAGCGTTATAACTAATCAGCTTTACTTATACACGAACTCAATATTTTCTCTAATACGTATTTATGGGAATCTCGCTTATGATTTTGTATATATTCTAATTATGTTAACCGCAACGTGGAAAAACACTCAAGCTCGGGTTTTGCGTATATTAAAGGATGCATTCTTATCTTGGATGTTATTACAACGTAATAATAACCGGAATTGGTAATGTTAAATCTCACAATTTCCTAAAAACATTATAGCTAATAGTTAAATCGCTACCATATTGATATTACATTAATTATACGCTATATGGGCTTAATAATATATATAAGCTAATAGCTAACCCAGAAATTTAATAACTATCGAATTATGTTTCAATTAGAGCGAGTGGTGTTCCAGGTGGGGCTCAAATGCTCCAAGCAACTGTGTTACGAAGTAAATTGTGATGTTTATTGTCAACAGAGTAATCGAATGGCGTTTTTACACTCCATTTTACGTGGAGTGATTCAGATAACGTAAACTGTGTTCAATACGAATTTCACCGGTTTCTCCTGTGCAGAAACGTCTATTCTTACGTTAGCATTTGTGTTGTCTCTAAGGAATAAAATGATGATTTATGCGGGAAGACAACAAGACATCAAAGTAAGTACAAGTTAGTGAAGAGAATAAGTATTCGAGAGGAAATTCTGCTTACTTTGCAGTATTTTTAGAACCTATTTGTTGACAATCAAATATGTTGAAGCTATAAACCTTAACGTACATTTGATTACTTCAATGCAAGGTCTAAAATGATCTGAGAGACCAAAGATGCTTAAAGTTGCAATTCAAACAGTTATATTATAACATTGATCATAGCTGCCAGGTATTTTGAAATAAATAATTATTATCACAATGCCAAAAGGTGTGAGAAATTTGGATGCATTCGTTTTTAAATTTCATATTTATTGAAAAAATATATTTTTTAATTTTATATTTTACAACGATTTCTCAAATATTACATAAATGCATAAATAATTGTTAGTATGATAATATATATATATATATATATATATATATATATATATATATATATATATATGTTTTAGGTGGTTTCCGGGAATTCATCCGCGTAGTTGATAACTGATCCCTGCTTCTAGTTACTCCAGCAACTTGTCACTGTGAACTGAGAGGTGATCTATATGAGCTTTTTATTTTAAATGACTCCGTCGGAGGTCGTATCATGCCTAATGGGTCGGTGTTGACTCCGCCACCTTCGGGTGTGTTGCTTGTTGACGGGTTTGTATTTTGCGTAGCTAATTGTATTTTATTTTGATGTTGAATGTCTTCCATGTGTTAAAGAGGTGCAGGGCTTCGTCTCTTTTGTTTAGTTGTCCAGTTTTCTCGATTTTAATAGCTTCTCGTATTAGTCTGGTTTTGTAATGAGTAGTATGTGAGATCTGTTTGCAACTATGGAAATTGATTTTATGGCCCGATTGTTGCTGGTGTTGAAACAGAGCCAATTTCGTTTGTTAATTTTTGACAGGTAATTTGTGTTCTTCTAAACGGGCTGTTCATTTGTTCGACGTATACCTTGTCGCATGTTTCGCAATTTATACTATAGACCCCTTGGTTTTCACGTTTAACTTTTGGTTTAGGACTTCTTAAACTTGTGCCTATAGTCTGATGTAGTTCTTCATCTATGCGCGAATTAAAGATTCACCCATAGAAGAAGAACTACGAAAAAAACTGATCCCCAGAGAAAAGTCAACTCAATGCCCAAAGCTCTACGGTTTGCCCAAAATCCACAAAGACGGAGTCCCACTTCGACCTATAGTTAGTGCTTTCAACCTGCCAGTATACAACTTGGAAAAATATCTAGCCAATACCCTACAACCAATTGTGGAAAAAGAAGATTCCTACATTAAAAACTCGAAACATTTCACGCGCCTTCTAAACAGCATTTCTATAGAACCAGAAGATATCATAGCTAGATTCAATGTCAAGTCCTTGTATCCAAACATACCGGTAGAAGAAGCCCTTCAAAACATATCTGAGAATGAAGACCTTCCACAATTCGTAATAGATTTGTTACGACACTGCCTTAAAAGTACCTATTTTATGTATGACAACCGCATAGATAAACAAACCAACAGTGCAGCACTGGCAAATCTTTTTATGACCTATTTCGAGAAAAAGGCACTACAGACAGCAAACCTGGCTTAGATACGTCGATGACGTATTGGTCATATGGCTTTTGGCAAACAAGAACCCTTCAAATTCCTGGAGTATCTAAACTCTATACACCCCAGGATTCAATTTACATTGGAGCTTGAGGAGAACAACAAGCTGTTTTTCCTTGACGTCCCCGTAACAAAAAACCCCCATATTGGGCACTTAGACCACCCCGTATATAAAAGCTGACAGACAAGAACAGATATTTAAACTACAAATCCCATCAACACCCATCTCAAATACAGGGAGTTGCCAACACGCTAATTTCCAGATTCATAGGACTGGCAGACGAAAATAACCAAACACACGAATTAATACAGATAACTACCGCCCTACGACAAGGCGGCTACACAAACCACACCATCAAAATGGCAATGGCAACAAGACCATGAGCCAAAAGCAAACGATGACCTCACCGAAAAAACAAAAGTAGTCCTACCATACATCAAAGGGAAAACGGACAGAATTAGCCGAATTCATTCTTCGAAGGCATGATACAGCGACAGCAAACAAACCGCACAAGACTATAGGCACAAGTTTAGAAAATCCTAATCCAAAAGTTAAACTTGAAAACTAAGAGGTCTATAGTATAACTTGCGAAACGTGCGACAAGGTATACGTCTGACAAACGAACAGCAGAATTTCAGCCAGTTTTGAGGAACACAAATAAGCTGTCAAAAATAAACAAACGACATCGGCCCTGTTTCAACACCAGTAACAATCGGGACATAAAATCAATTTCGATAGTTGCAAACAGATCTCACAAACTACTCATTACAAAAGCAGACTAATACCAGAAGCTATTGAAATCGAGAAAACTGGACAATTAAACAAAAGAGACGACACCCTGCACCTCTCCGACACATGGACGACAATTATTGAACATCAAAATAAAACACACTTAGCTACGCAAAATACAAACTCGTCAACAAACAACACACCCGACATGGCAGTGAAGAGGGCGGAGTCAACATCGACCAATCAGGCGCGATACAACCTCCGAAGGAGACACATAAAATAAAAAGCTCAGGTAGATCACCTCTCAGTTCACCGTGACAACGCATTGAGAATATCAAGTGAGACCTTGGCGAAACGTCTGCAGGATTCAAACCTGAATCAATGTAACGATAAAAATTATATATATATATATATATATATATATATACACATACATTGAGGATGCGTGGGTTGGAACAAATTCATTTAAAATTCAGCTGTTGGTTTTTGGAAAAATGCTCGGACACGTCGGTTTCTTTTCTGGACTGCGGTTTTTGTGATAAACTCATTTATATAAGGGTGGGCCAGAACAAATCAACTTCGTTTTTTTAAATGGAAACATTTGTTTTTATTTTTGAATTCTGCATTGAATTCTAAGTATTTTTCATATACAATGTCCTATACGGAAAATTAACAGTAATTAAAATATTACACTTATTTCAAAATTGAAGAAAAAAAAACATTAACATATCAAATTAAATGTTCAAATTGTTGACCATTAACTGCCAATACCTAAAACGGTTTTCAAATTTTCCTAACACTTGTTGTTGATTGTATGTAAATATAATCTCGACCTGTTCGCGAATAGTACAAGGGCGCTCCATCATGTTGAAACCATACCGAGTCTGCCAGTATATTGGGGTTGTCACCATTCGGGTAAAGTTCTGGTTAAACAGGGTATTATGTCATTTTGTAATAGGTCTAAATACTTTTCCAAATTAAGTGTTCCCTCAATAACCCACAATCGAAGTACCCACAATACCGGCCCATGCGTTAACTTTCTTGGTGGAAAACTGTGTGTAACTTTCCATAATCCAATGTGGGTTTTCTGATGTCCAATGTCGAAAATTTTGCCTGTTTACTGAACCATTTTAACAAACTGTTTACTCGTCGGAAACAACTAACTTACTTGAAAAGTGCGGGTTGGCATTGCATCTATCCATCATTATTTCGCGAAATTCTTCTCTTTCTATCTTCAGCAAGTTCCTGAACTAAATGAACTTTGTATGGGTGCCATTTATTTCTTATTAAGCATTTTAGAACAGAAGATTTAGTTATTGCTTGTTTTGCGGCTAGATATCAGTGGATTTGTGAGGATTTTGTTGTAAATCTAGCAAAACATTTAATTGTCGTCAAAATGTCTATTCGCTGTTTTTCAGTTAAACGCGCCGTACTTTGAAAGTTTTCAACTCCACTTGACAACTTCTTATTTAAAGTAATTATAGTACAGTTTCTATGGAAATAAACAAGTGTTTCCATTCATGCGACTAAAATACCGACAACAATCATAAAAACCAGACGTAAGTAAATCGGCTCAAACCAACAATCACCTTAATTTTTGTTGTTTTCTTAACTTTAGAGAAAAATTTATTTTTTTTATAACTGTTAATTTTCGGTATAGGGCTATGTAGATGAAAAAATACTTAGAATTCAATGCAGAATTCAAAAATAAAATAAAAAACAAATATTTCGATTTGTAAAAATGAAGTTGATGGTGGCAATTTATTTCTGGCCCACCCTGTATAAACGAGTTTATCATCACAAAAACCGCAGTCCAAAAAAACCGACGTGTCCCAGCGTTTTTCCAAAAAAACAACACCTGAATTTTAAATGAATTTGTTCAAACCTAAGCGTCCTCACTGCATATATTGAAATAGACATAAACATACACAACAATAATATCTGTATTTAATACTTGTAATATATAAAAAGTAAATAATTTCATTGTAACAACAAACCAATATTAAAAGGCAATAGAAAGTTTGTCAGGATGATTCTAAATTTGTAAAAGAAAAATGAAAACATCAAATGCAATTTAGGGTCATTAAACGTATTGAAATGATTATATAAAGAAGCTAGACCATAACTTGGTGATATATGAATGTAAAATGTAATCTATACAACAAAATAAACACATTTTTGAAAACTAAAAAATATCACCGTTTCAACAAAATTTATTAAAAAGCAATTAGGAATTAAATAAGAATATACAAATATTCTATTGATTGACTGAAAGAATTTAATGAATAGAAAATATAAAATTTTACCTTGATTTTGAGACATAAACATCCACACTGACGGTAGTAAAATTTCATAGTGCAGAATTGTATTTTAGGCACAATTGAGTTAATAATTCACAAATTTAGGATATTAGTAGAATATTTCACGGTAAATAACGTTTGAAAACTTAATATTTTCATTTAAAATAATCAATTTGAATTTCATAGGTCCTTGGAGTGCAATTTTGACAGAATCTGTAATTAAATTAAGCTGATTTTCATAATATAACACAAAGACGGCACGCGGAATCGAAACATTGCATTTTTGTATGTCAACAATGAAAATTTTTATGTGAACAAAAAATTATAAAATTGCGGATTTAAAGAAAAGTAGAAGGTATTATGCAACATTGATTAGATAGAGAATAAAATATTGGAAAAAGGATTATTATATAGAAAAAATGGTATTCGAAATATGCGGATTTAAAAATTTATAAAGAATTAGTTCTATGTCAAAATTAATAAATATAAAAGCAAGAACAGACATTATTGAAAGGAGAGTCCAAATTTAGCAGTCCAACAGTAAACTTTGTTGGTGGTAGTAAAGTGATAGTTAGTTGTCAAAATCTGAAAATTTTTCTAAAATTCAAAATTTTCAAAGTGATTGTATATTTAAACTGAAACAATCATGTCCGAAGAATTGTGAAACTTAACAGTGCAAAAATAAATAGGAACGCATTAAAAATATTCTACGAGCAAGCAGATAGCAGTCGTGCAAAGCAGTGAACGGTAGAGCAGCAATTTTACAACCAGATAATAATAATCCAGGAGAGACGGTTAGATTAAGAGGTGCAGATAAATACTTGTCATGTACCAGATATTTTGTAGATTGGTAGCTGAGATAGATACCAGAGGTTTTGCAGATTGGGAGCAGAGGTATCAGAGATAGATACCAGAGGTTTTGCAGATTGGTAGCAGAGGTTTTGCAAATTGGTAGCAGAAGTTGACGTATCATCTTAAATTCATCAAGGTGAGTGAGACAGCATCTAGTAATAGAAGCATATTCAAGGGGATAAAGTAAGAATACTTTTAAAAATAATTAAAATTGAACAAGGTATTTACATTTGAAGTTAAATTAAACCATTTAATTTGATATTGATTAATAGTATAAAAATAGAAATTCAAATAGTTTATTTTTAATTTCATTTCATTGTTTCACAGTAATAGAATCACTCGGAAAAGACAATTTGTTTAGAGTAATTTGATAATTTATTCATAAGGTATAATTGATATTTACGTTTGTTGATTTATATTTGATTTTGATTTATGATTGATGTTGACTGATATTTGAGTTGGTTTATAATTGTGGTTTTATATGTTTATTGAAAAAAAAAGAGAAAAACAGTTTGACAATGCAAAATATATTCAATTGGTGTTTTATTATTGACAAGAAGTCAATTGGCGTTCATAAATAAATTTCAGAAAGAATCTCAAGAGCTGGTGCAGTTTTGAAGAAGAAAGTTGTTTGGAATTTTTACAAAAGTGGAAAATTTGAAAGTTAAATAATAAATCCATAAAATTATAATCGAAACCACAAAAATAAAAATTCCATTACAATATATATATATATATATATATATATATATATATATATATATATAGTCTATTCGATGCATGGTGAAGTGTTCCGCAATTAATTTTGATTTTTCCTGCTTTGTTATGGCGTTCTAGTGTTCATCGCCTCTAGCGTGAATTCTTCTGTTAGTTTGCCCCACGTAGATTTTATGACAGCCTGCACACGGGTATACTACCTGTTGTTCTAATGGAATCCTCGACTTCGGATTCCCCAACATTGTGCTTATTTTTCTGTCGGTGGCCACTGCGCGCCAATGGCCAATCACACGCAGTCGTTCTCGGTACCAACTGATAAGCGTTGAACCGCGACTATATAACAGCACGCGCGCTACTGAACATCTTAATAGTCGAGTAACTAGAAGCCTAAGCAGAAGGCTACGAAAATTATGCGAACTGAAGAGGACAAATGTGACAACAGGGTTTCATCATATACTTTCATTAAAGACAAAATTTATCGCGAGAAACGACGATTCGTTATTATACACCTCCTTCATGGGCTGTATTCCCAATAACAAAACTATATGATTTACACATCAGCTGAGAAGATATATATATATATATATATATATATATATATATATATATATATATATACAGGGTGTTCCTAAATTGGAGGTACAAACGAAAAGGGGAGATTCCTTGATTAGTTTTAGGAAGAAAAAGTCCCATAAATATGGGTCCGCAAACGTTTCGTTTTCAAGATACAGAGTGTTAAAGTTTGAATTTTTTTCAAGTTTTTTTCTCATAGTATCTGCACTTCACAAGATATTCAAATGAAATTTGGCATAGATATTACAATTAAAAGTTTACACCTTGTGACATGCCAATTTCGATTGCAAATCAACAGGGTGATATTTTTTCGGGAACACTGTCCACTGTTGTCCTCCAGAAATTTTTTTTGGTGAGCCACTGGTACTTTCAATAATTGTAACGAAAAGCTTTGTTGTTATACCAAACTTTATGTTTCCTTGTAGTTTTGTCGTATCTACTACCGGTTTCGAAAAAAAAATTGAATGATTCTCTTGAAATCCTCAGAAAATTCCGAATTGTCATAGAAATCTAGTTACCTACCTAGTAGGCTGTGGTGAATGAATAAATTATTGTTAGTTTTGACACATCAAATTAAACTTCTGTGTTTTGAAAATTAAAGATGGTTGCATTTTAATATCAAAACATGCCGAATTTTACGAATTCCGAAATGGCTGACATGCATTTCATGTATGGTCTTGCAAATGGTAATTCAAGAGAAGCTAAGCGTCTTTACATGGAACGCTATCCCAATAGAGTGATGCCTGGTCATCGGATGATCTCTAATATTCACAGGCATCTTTCAGAAACTGGATCTTTTTCTGCGAAAAATATTAATGCAGGTAGACCACGAAGTGTGAGAACACCACGACTCGAATAGAAGAACATCCAGGAACCAGTACAAGAAAAATTAGTGTTACCTTAAATACAAGTCATCAAGTTGTTTGGCGGATCTTGCGGGATTCTTTGCTCTATCCTTATCACATTCAGATGGTGCAGGCGCTCTTGCCTCGAGATTGTCATCCAAGAATTATTTTTTGTCAGTGATATCTCTACAGACTATTAAACAATCCTCATTTTGATTGCCAAATCCTATTCACTGATGAAGCCGGTTTCTCAAGGACTTCAATCATAAATTTTCATAATGAACACATATGGGCTGAAGAGAATCCACATGAAATTGCAGAAGCTTATTTTTAAGAGGAATTTTCTTTAAATGTGTGGGGTGGTAATATTGGCGATTATTTGATTGGTCCTTTCTTCTTGCCAGGGCGACTTACTGGTCAATCATACAGACATTTTTTACAGAACGATTTGCCCTTGTTATTGGATGATATACCTCTTATGATGCGACGTGAAATGTGGTTCATGCACGACGGAGCTCCTGCTCATTTTTCACTTTAGGCTAGGGAGTATTTGAACGAAAATTATGTAAACAGGTGAGTTGGCCGAGGTGGACATCAGCCATGGCCCGCCAGATCCCCAGATTTAAATAGTTTAGATTTCTTTCTATGGGGCCATCTGAAATCTCTAGTGTACATAACGCCAGTGAATACCGTTGACGAACTGAGAAATCGTATAATAGGCGCGTTTGATACAATTAGGAATACTCCAGGAGTGTTTGAAAGAGTTCGATCGTCTATGAGAAGAAGAACAGAAGCTTGTATAAGGGTTGGGGGAGGACATTTTCAACAATTGCTGTAGTTTAGTTCCTTTGTTGTTATTTAGTTTTTTTATTATGATTAATTTTTGAGTTGTACGTTTCTTGCAGTAATACATTTTTTTTGATGATTATAGCCAGTTTATCGAATCTTTAAGAATCATTGCTAGTTTAATAATTCAAACTTTTTTTCTCGAAATCGGTAGTAGATACGACAACACTACAAAAACTACAAGAGAACATAAAGTATGGCATAACAACAAAGCTTTTCATTACAATTTTTAAAAGTACCAGTGGCTCACCAAAAAAATGTTCTGAAGGACAACAGTGAACAGTGTTCCCGAAAAAATATCACCCTGTAGATTTTCAATCGAAATTGGCATGTCACAAGGTGTAAACTCTTAATTTTAATATCTATGCAAAATTTCATTTGAATATCTTGTGAAGTGCAGATACTATGAGAAAAAAACTTGAAAAAAAATTAAACTTTAACACACTGTATCTTGAAAACGAAACGTTTGTGGACCCATGTTTATGGGACTTTATCTTCCTAAAACTATCCAAGGAATCTCCCCTTTTCGTTTGTACCTCCAATTTAGGAACACCCTGTATATATATATGTATTAGGTGGTTTCCGGGAATTCATCCGCATAGTTGATAACTGATCCCTGCCGGGATCGATGGTAAAATGACGACGTTTCGGCAGAGTCACATCTGCCCTCTTCAGGTCGGTTCGCATAATTCTCTTAGTAACTAGAACTTCTAGTAACTAGAAGCGAAAGCAGAAGGCTACGAGAATTATGCGAACCGACCTATCCTATTATGATGTAAAAATATAATGTAAAAATGAGTTACTTAAACATCTTTATGAATTAAATTTCCAATGTGCAAGTATTAAAAGATTTTTCTGGGAGAAACAAACCATCGCGTCCTATGTAGTAAAAATGTTTCAAGGGCCTCATATTACTTTTATCACTTAGTCCTCATGATTCAACAATCGCTTTATCCTTTTGCAACAAAGTAAATTTCGAAAGAAATCACATCGTTTATCGTAAGAAAGGGTTTCAAGATTCCGGGTCCATTTAGCATCGTACACAATAGAGCGAAATTCATATCCCGTTCTCAGCATTTACGGTGATCTCTTTTCTGGAAGGTCGTTAAAGATTCTAGATGTGTATTTTATTACCGCAGTTGGAATGATAATATTCAATTTGGAGTCCGAGGGAAAGAGTGACTAAGCATTCGCACTTTCCCTTATGGGTTGTTGGAAATAATAATTATTTCACCAGCTAAATTCTGATCACGAGCAGATGTTAATATGAGTCATAATTCCCAAATAAATTGAAGTTTTGTGCAGGTGGAAACAGTTTTCTCTCTGTTCACGAATGTAGGATGAATTTTGAGAAAAATTATGTTTTATTTTGCGGAAATAAGTGATTAGTCAGTGGAAAAGTATGGACATAAACAAGTACCTCTATAGACTCAGCAACTCAGATACCCTTCATGCATTTCATAAAATAAATATTGAATTAGCTGATAGTCTGTACGGGTCCTACAGAAGCAACTTACGACGAGTTTAACAAATATCATTGACGTAGTTCCACAAACTACATTTAAGCTATCAATTTTATAGCAGACTATTGCATAACCATAGTGTGTTAGATCACAGTTTTTTTTTTCAAAAAGTAGTTATCAAAATTGGGCACCCTCTGTACTTGTAAGCTCCCAATATGTACATGTGAATAGTCAAATTAGCAATAGATCTAAGACATTCAACACAACGATAGTAGCAGAGGCAAATGAACAGCCACCAGAATGATTTACCTATATTGTTTGTTATATTTCAAAATATCATACTGCGATAAAATATTTTCGGAGAAAGCAGTTAACTGCAACCTCAATTCTTGCTGAACTCAATAAGTTAGGTGCAACTCCGGCTTTACAACTGAACCAAGAATTTAAGGGGTCGAAGACTGATACTGATGTTTCTCCTACAAATGGACGAAAAATATTTTGTTTTCTTACCATTTTCAACAGATGCCAAAGAAATTAGGACTTCCCCAACGATGCACATATATATATATATATATATATAAAAAAGGATAAAAATGTATTTTGGCATGCCGTGGGGCAAGATGCTTTAATATGTGGCAAAAAATCAACAAATAACATACCAATTTTATATAGAGACACCATGTATATGTATAGTTTATGTTCCCCGCACCTAACAACGCAAGAAGTTTGTCTTTTGGTCATCTTATAGTGTCACCAAGAGTTGTCAGATTTAGACTAATTCATATGGTTGACGAATAGTGCACAAATATTTTGTTACATTCCCATTTTTTAATATCATTTTTGATAAGACGTTTTTATTTCACAATTTTTATTTTGATATTAATCTTCTACATCAAGTAAGTAACAAATTTTAAATAAATTTTACTTAATTGAAACGAAGGGACTGCATTGAAATTAATTAAAAAAAAATTAATCACTTTATCAGAAATATAAAAACAACATTTTATATAACCTAAATGTTAAAATATTTCCGAAGCCTTCCGAATGTTGATTTTTTTGTAACTCTACAAAGTGTTAATTGTAGATTATGAAATACTTTTAAATATCTGCCCCAATGTGTCGTTTTTTTTTTCTTAATCGGGGTTTATAGGAAGGAATTGCTAGAACATTGCATAATGTATATTGTCATATGAAGTATTTGTTGGGGAATAAAAATTACTTTAAGCAATTTGTAAGTTTTTCAGTTACACAGTCTGCCATCAATTATCAAAAAAACATTCATAATGTATTTTAAAAAATTTTCAACGATATCAAAAATCAGCACAAGTTTCATTTTTACATTCTTTTCAGGTTTCGCTTGTAATCTCATTTTTATAACTCTTGAGGAACTGTATGGTATTATAACGAACTAACAACAAAGTGAATTTGAACAATTCATTTTTTTTTTGTAGAACAAATGTATTTTATGTTTATTCACAAGATGGAGTTTTGATGGCTGCTCAAATCACAGTTCTTACAAGCAGGTGTTTCATGGATGTAAATCTAGTGATGCAGCAATTTTTATTACATCTATTCTTCCCCTTTGTAGACCTTTGGAGATACCAAGAATTCATCGAAATATTAGAAAAGAAAAAACAATGTAGATGACCAAATAAAAAAATTCAGTGATTATATTTTATCACTTCCAACGAACCCACTGTCCGTCACAATTTAATGTTTGCAGTGGTAGATGGTAAAATATGTAATGCTCTTACAGAAACTACGTCGACCCAAAGTGTTTCATTTGTGAAGCAACTTCTAAATAGATAAAGAACTGGTTGCTGAATTAAATAATAATATACAAAAACTCTGTAGAGACAAAACCGGCTACAGCAACACAAATAATGGAAACACAGCAAGATGGTTTTTCACTGATTTATCTACGAGTATTACAAAAGTTGATACAAATTTAATTAAAAGAATGCATATGATATTAATTGTGGTAGTATATGGACATGAAATAAATATCGAAAATTTCAGGGTATTGCTAAAAACACCGCGAGATACTTCACCGATCAGAAATACTATTACTAATAAAGTTACTACCTATTGGCCAATTAGTAGAGAAGCACAAGAAACCTGCTATAAAAATTAAAACTACCGGGGGTATTATTCAAGAAAATCTATTCATGAAAAATCAAAGCTAGATATTTTGAATAATTTTGTTTCTATGGTCTGTTGTCCCACTGTGCCTCGATACATTAAAGTGAATGCTTGGTACCAATGATTTGATTCTGAATTACGAAGTATGAGTCATCCACATTTTTGTTCTTTGCAGCCAACATTGCTCGCTCACTCAACCATTTGTTATTTTTGTGGTTAGCAATGATGTCGGGAATACTGTGTTAATGGAGTCACCTTTTGATGAGACGAAATTGGAAAAATTCAGTGGAAATGAAATAAATCCACTTGTTTTTCTGGGTGTATATTTTAGGACCCTTCTATACTTGAATATGCTATATTTCCACAATTTGCTGTTGAATTTTTTGTCTATAATGCATGAAGTGATCTGACAATTTAGGAAGATAGAGGAATTTCAAACCTAATTTATTTAAAATTGTTTTTTCATACTTATATTATTATTATTATTATAATAGTTATTCTGCTATTTGGTGCGGAGACAAATGGGTACTCACTTAACTTCTTTAGTATAATCGATTTTAACACTTAGTATGCGTCCTTGTTTTATCGTATCGGCCGGAGGGGGTGTGGTCTTGTTCACATTGGCTCTCGCTTTGTGACGGTTTATCGCTGCGCTGGTCATTGTGCTATTGTGTGGCCTCGGAAGTATATTGGCATTATTTGACCTTTTTTGTGAAAATTTGATTTTATTGTAGTGGTCTGTTAGTACGGCTTTCCATGTAGGTGGGAGGCGTTGCACATCGTCCCGCTTGTTAAGATTTCTCCTCTGTTTTTCTATTTCTATAGCTGCCCTAACGAGCCTTGTTTTATAATTTTCATTTTTTACTAACATCTTAATGTGATCGAAATCTATTCGATGGCCGGTATGTAGATTGGGTTTTGACAACGCAGATGTCGTGTTTTTTTTTTGTTTTACTGCATTTCTATTTACTTGCTACAGGCACTTGCTTTTGCGACGTACGTGTTGTTGAAGTCTTTGCACAATATCTTATACACACTCTGATCTTCAAGGGGAATTTTTCCTTTGGGTGACGTTGTGATTTTTGCAATCGTTCGACAACATCCCTAAGTGCTGCTGACTAAATTTTCAAATGCAAACCAGACAAAAATTTCATACTACGCTTAGTGAGTGATAACATAATTTTAATATTATTAAAATACCTTCTGCAACGTCCGTACCACGAGGAGTACGCCATATTTACCTCTGATGATTGAAACTACGCATCGCCGGAATAGGTTCGTACTTTACTTGGATGGGTGACAGCTTGGGAACACAGAGTATCGTTATCGTTGCGTGGAATGATTGAAACTAATCTGTTTGACAATTGTTGTTCCTGAGTTGGTACTACTTCGCAAACTACCCGCAGTTTATTACATACAACTAAACGATAAACCTGCTTCTCAGGTAGTCGGGTAAAAAGTAGCCTTTGTGTTAACTCAGGGCGTCAGCTAACTTCATACCAAGTTTCATCAAAATCTGTCCAGCCGTCCTTGATTTATAAATTGTTTAACTAACTCGACTTTGTTTTATTTATATAGATTTGTACGGTTAAATTGTTAGCTACTTTCAATCTCTTACTAATTTTCTACCATTTGCTTGCTTCTTGTTGACACCATTTTTCAGTCAACTGTATTTATGGCTACTATTCTATGTATATTGAAATGTTCAGTCCTTCCCGAATGTTTTAATTAGAAACATCTTATGGATTTATCTGATATCCACAAATGCCCGAAGATGCTCGAATCTGTAAATTTTACACTCTTTATCTTTAATTTCATTATTTTAAGTTTAACCAAGTTATTTCCCTGAAATAAACACGTCTTCAAATCTACCTTACTACTATAATATTTTATTAGAATGCTCAGGTGCATATTTTCATAAAATATTCAATATATTATTGATCTTGACATATGTACTTTTACTTGTATCGTTAATTGAATTTTGAATATCTATTTGAAAAACTTTAGCTTCATTAAATTAAATCATTAGACAACTTTAAATACGCTTTCTTGAATATGCAACTTTTTACAGGTTACCTAATATAACATATTTTAAATCACTCTATAACTATAATTTCACACCACCATATGTTTTAACTACCCGGTATATGCATTTGTTTGTTGCCACGTATTGTAATTTTTTTGAACCACCATGTATAACAATACTTTTACTCCGCCCTGTATGTCAGCTATCATTAATTTCCAACTGCTTGTGGGGTACCCTAACACAATTATATTTTCTCGCTTTTTTCTAGCCTTACTGTAATTCCATTTGACGCTATATTTTAACCATCCTGCATAGAAGCTCTTATGGACCATCTACCATATTTTGTTAGAACCTGTATAATTATAATTTTACACAACCAATTCATATTACATGCATCAAATTAACATGCGAAATCATAAGATCTTACTCATCCAAAATTTACCTACCGTGTCAATTTTTTCACCTTGAAAACTTGAAATGTCTAGCTATAAAAATGTAATGCTAAGATAATATGACGGAGGCACAAAATAGTTACATGTTCGGAACATTCAAATACAGTATTATAAATCCAGTACATCCTATATTGCAACCACCCTGTAAATGCAAATGTTAATAAGCTACCCTAAAGGAATAACGTTTTATTAACATTTTTTAGCGAGCCTGCATAACAATACTTTTACTCCAACTGCTCATGGGGTACCCTTTAATTTTGTTTTCTCGCTTTTTTCTAACTATATTATAATTCCATTTGATTCTATATTTTAACCATATCCTGCATAGCAAATCTTATGGACCATCTAACATATTTTGAAATACACCATCAATTCATATTATATGCATCAAATTAACATGCGAAATAATGAGATCTTACTCATCCCTAAATTGGCTACCGTGCTAATTTTTTCACCTTGAAAACTTGAAATGTCTAGGTATAAAAATTTAATGCTAGGAAAATATTACAGATGCATATAATAATTGCATGGTCGGAATATACAAACACAATTTTTATTGAAAGAATATTTAAAAAAAGTTTCACTCAAAAATAGGTCACCTGTATTAAAAGAATTTTTACAACAGGAGTCACCCTGTTTAAACGCCTTGAAATTACAAAGTAGCCGCCTTGATTGTCATAAACTGTCAAGAAATTTTTTAATAATTAATTTCTCAGTAAAATGATTTTTCCCAAAGATGAGACTCTCACCAATCGTTTTCTATACATCGAAACCTCCAAATAGGAAAATTTCATGGAAATCGGTAGAGCCGTTTTCCAGATCATATATATATATATATATATATATATATATATATATATATATATATATATATATACTAACATTCCTCGTATTATACTATTACGATATATATATATATATATATATATATATATATATATATATATATATATATATGTTATCTCATTAACTCAATTTTTAACTTTTTACAAAAACTTTATTTTGAAAAACCTAAGTTACAAATATTTCAATTTACTTGAACATAATACAAGAAAAGTTAATACAATAATGTGCGTTGAAATTATAAGCGTCTTATATTTATAACATCATTGCAGACGCTTTGTCCGCAGTGAAACAACTGTTGGAGTCTTAACCCAAGAATACTTTGTTTCAATGCTGATGATTTCGGTTTCCAAGAAAAATATGATATCTGCAGGTATTCTGTGTAATACAATAGTGTTGCGTTAAAGATTCATATAACAACTTTCCCATTATTGAAAAAGTTGGTGTTTTGCAGCAGCTTTTTGGCAAATTACAAATTATACATAAAAACAATTAAATAAGATAAAATACAATATAAAAGTCATAATCATAAAATTAATAAAATTAAAGTAAAATTGAAATGTATATAAAAAATATAAAAATGAGGTATAATAAAATGAAATAATTGATAAAATATTTACAGTTCGAGATCTTCCTCTTCGTCTTCTTGTTGGAGGGTTGGTCTGCGGCGGGGGAAGATTGTCGGTATAGAAAATCTTTTGCAGCCTGGGTATGATGGATTCGGGGGGTCTCCTGGGTAGTTCCGGGTCTCGATGACAAGTCTGGTTGGATTTATTTTTCTCCATTTACAGAAAAGGTAAAGGGCCACGAGCATAATGATGATGGTAATTGTCACATAAACAAACCAAGAAATGTGTTTCCTGACAAAGGGTTGTTTTAACGTTTTGTCAAGTTCGTCTGAGTACTGGCTGAGCTTTTACTGGGCGATGTTTAGGCCTTCTGTATCCAGCTTATTTAACTTCAGTGGCTTTAGGTCGAGTAAATGTTTTCTTTTGAAGGCGCGAAATGTAAGACCGACATCTAGGATTTTCGAGAGAATCAGCACACAGAGGTTCCGAATCTGGAGCCGTCACGTGTAATTGCTGTTCTTCCTAAACTCCTAGGACAGAAGGTCACGATAAAATTTTTCAGGTTACTTCACCTGTCTGAGATATTGAATACCCTTTTCGAGGTGTCATTCTTTTGTACCCAAGACAATATACATTATATATCATATATAATATACATTGTTTCTGGTCAGGGAACCTTCATCAGTTACGCTTCCCACAATTGAATGTGCTCTCGAATACTTCTTTATGTATTTGAAACTGATGAAGGTTCTCTGACCAGAAACAATGTATATTATATATGATATATAATGTATATTGTCTTGCGTACAAAGGAATGACACCTCGAAGAGAGTATTCAATATATCAGACAGGTGAAGTAACCTGAAAAATTTTATCGTGACATTCTGTCCTAGGAGTTAAGAGAGAAGAGCAATTACACGGAACGGCTCCAGATTCGGAACCTCTGTGTGCTGATTCTCTCGAAAATCCTAGATGTCAGTCTTACATCTCGCGTCTTCCAATTTAACGAAATGTTTCAAATACATAAAGAATTGTTCGAGAGGACATTCAATTGTGGGAAGCGCAACTGATGAAGGTTCCCTGACCAGAAACAAGGTATATTATATATGATATATAATGTATATTGCCTTGCGTACAAAGGAATGACACCTCGAACAGAGTATTCAATATCTCTGACAGGTGAAGTAACCTGAAAAATTTTATCGTGACATTCTGTCCTAGGAGTTAAGGGAGAACAGCAATTACACGGAACGGCTCCAGATTCGGAACCTCTGTGTGCTGATTCTCTCTAAAATCCTAGATGTCGGTTTTACATCTCGCGTCTTCAAATTTTACGAAATGTTTCAAATACGTAAAGAAGTGTTCGAGAGGACATTCAATTGTGGGAAGCGCAACTCATAAAGGTTTCCTGACCAGAAACAATGTATATTATATATGATATATAATGAATATTGTCTTGCGTATAAAGGAATGACACCTAGAAGAGAGTATTAAATGTTTTCTGTTTGGAACATTTTCACAACACTCATAAGTAATATCAATTGGTTGATTCCTATAGGTGATGTTCTTTTTGTCACTTAAATTGGACTTCGAATGAATTCTAATGTCTCCGACTAAAGACCTGCACTTCGGATGTAACTTGAATAAAGAATTATTTCTTATGATAATAGACACTGGTTCTTGATTGAGGCATTTGATCGTCACTGGAACCAATTTTGACGTCGAGATTAACCAGAGGTTTGTTGCTATTTCCTGGATATTATAACCCTCGGCTAGGATCATTGACGATTGGCAGGATTCTGGCAATTCTACTGAGTGACGAAGAAGACAATGGGAAAGGTAGCTTGTTTGTACTAATTTTGGTTCAATATTTTTGCAGGAGTCAAGGTTTTTAAGGGAGACGTATATTAGTGAGTCGTCATCTTTAGCTATATATTTCTGGGAGGTTAAGTTAATGTGGTGAAGTCTTGTTCTCGCATTAGGTATTAGAATCGGAAAGAGACGATACAGGGTATAAATCTCGGAGTCTATCAAAGGGATTTTCGAAAGCAAAACTATTTTTGATTCTGTTTGATAAGCTTGTAATGAAAGGTTGCTTTTAGATAATGTATGTGAAGTTTCCTGAAGGGAGTTCACAAGGTCTTTAGGAGTTATTATGAAAGTATGAATTATGTGAAGTCTTGCGCAGGTAATTAAATTTAAAATATCATTTAAACTGGTCTGTAGGAATAGGTAACTTTCCATTAATAATTCACAAACTTCTAGGGCTTTTGCTTTAGCGTCTAGATAGGAAGTTGTTTCTGAAATATCATAAAGGATGGTTTTGATTTCCTGAATATCATTGTTAAAAGGTTCTTCATCCATTTGAAGATTTTGGATGGTCGTATTGAGGTTTTTTATGACAGACTTTGTAACAGAAATTTGATTTTTCATTAGAGTTTCTAATTCAATTTCGCCATAAGAGATTTTATTAATTCAATCATTGAAATAGTCCCCGTCTGATGAGTCCAGATTTTCAGTGATTACTTTCAAAAATGTACCAACTCCGTTAAATAATCCTCTTTTAATGATTTCTTGATATTTTAAGTTTAAGTCTCGCGAAATTTGATTTAGGACACTGTAATGAGTTCTCATTTCTTTGTTAAAAGATACCATGCGTGGCATGTTTTGCCTCAAAGTTTTGACCAGATTAGAAAGTATTTTATCATTTTTATCCAGAGCGATTTTAATTGGTTCTAAGTCCTGGTATACAAATAATGTCCATTTATCATTGGATATTCGTAAAAGAGATTCTTCATGATAAAATACGCCGATGGTGTTATTGATAGGTTGGAACGAGTATTGACCCCGGCGGTTGCGACAACTAAGAGGAAATTTTGTTTTTAAGTTTCAAAGTATGGTTTCAACTTGTAGAAGTTTACTTTTGGTTTTTGTCTGGTTTTCTAATTGAATAACATAGCTAAATTGTCGGAAACTTCTAAGATTTCGTAAGGTCCATTGAATTTGTTTTGTAATTTGTCAGTTCGTTTGGTGGGTATGTTTTGGTCGAATCGGATCTTAGCTTTTTCCTTTTGTGCTTGTGTTTTTTCTCTAGCAATTTTGTATTAGTTTGAGATTCTGTTGTTTAAGTCTTTAATGTATTTAGTCATAAGGTTTTTCTCGTTGTACAGTTTTTCAAGTAGGCGACAAGCGGTATGTCCGAACAGAAGTTCATAAGGGGTATACCCGTGAGTTCTGTTTTTGGTATTATTATAGCAGATGATAGAATTCGGTGGAATATTGAAGGGATGTTCTTCCGGGTTTTCGGCTAGATGGACACGAATCATTTTTACTAGGGTGACATGGAATCTGTCTAGGGAGCCATTAAATTGCGGGTGGGTCACGATCGAAAATGTAAGTTTGATGTCGAACATTGAACACAAGTCTTTCATTAATTTATTTTCAAATTCCTTTCCTAAAACGCAATGAATACGTAATGTGCCGTAGTGTTGGAAAAATAATAAAAGTGTTGCTACCACTGTTTTCGCGATCTTGTCACTAAGGGTAAGCTGGTGTAAACTTGTTAGCTCGTCACGTATTATCAAGGCATAGTTTCTTGTCGGTGTTTCGAATATATCGATATTAATGCGCTCGAAAGGAGCCTTTCGGGTTTCTGTGGTTACTAGGTGTGTACTAAGATTATTCCGGGAAATTTTCACCTTTGGCAGATTTCGCAATTCTTAACAAAGGTTTGGATCTTTTATGATCCCAGTCCAGTTAAAGTTTTGTCGAATTCTTCTGAGGGTGTAAATTGGCTTTTCCGCAATGGTTCTGTTCCATTATTAGTGGAATTTGGTGATTAGTCGGTGTTGGGACTAAATTTTGACAAACTTTAATATCTTTTTCTGAGAAAATGAAAGCAAATTTCTAAGATCGGGAGTTCGAGATTGTTTTCAATACAGTATGTTGTGTTAAGGTCTAAATCATGTTGATTTTTGAAAATGACACCGCTTCTGTCTTTAACGGATTTGCTTGCGAATTTGTTCAAAGTCTATGTTTTCCTCAAAAATGTCATACATATAAATTCGTTTGTTTTGCCAAAAGAAGGTAATAATGTTTTGTCAAGTAGTTGTCCGTTAGTGAATTCAATTCTTGAATAGTCTATGATGGATTTTGTTTTGTAAAGGTTCACTAAAGTTTCAAATTCTTCATGGATTCGTTAGGCGTTTTGGTCGTTGTCTAGCGCTCCTTGTTCTTCTTCTTCTCTATATGTTTGTACAGAATTTCGTAAACATATTCTTCCAATTTTAGGCGCCATCGGGCGAATCGACTTCCTGGGTCTGAGATGGATAACAGCCAGGTTAACGGGCGGTGATCCATAAGGAGTTTGAACTTTCTCCGGTACAAATAAGGTCTAAAGTGCTTGACCGCACACACAATAGCTAAAAGCTCCCTTTTTATGATCGAATATGTCACTTCCGCGTTACACAAAGTTTGGGATGTGTAAGCGAGCGGGAGGTCTTTAATGACTGTCCCTTGAGACAGAATTACTCCTATAGCGAATGCGCTTGCGTCCGTGGTTAACACGAAAGGCTCTTCAAAGTTCGAGTAAATAGCACGGGTGATGTGATTAAGGTTTGTTTCAAAGTTTTGAAAGATTCTTTACATTCTTTATTGAAATGAAATTTGACATTCTTTTGTAGTAATCGGGTCAGTGGTTTTGCGATCTTAGCGAAGTTTGCTATAAATCTTCGGTAATAACCTCAGAGGCCTAGGAACGATGTAATGTTGTTATTATATGCCCGAGGTATGCGACTTCTTTTCGAAGGAACGCACATTTGTCGGTTGGATCTTCAAGTGAGTTTTCTTCAATCTTTTGAATATTTCATTTAACCGGTTGATGTGTTCATGGACTAAAGGACTAAATACAATTATATCATCCATATATACCAAGCATCGTTTGTTCTGGATACCCACTAAGATGTTATCCATCACGCGTTGGAAAGTAGATGGAGCATTCCTCAGCCCAAATGACATTCGCACAAACTCGTAATGCCCCTTCTCCAGCGTAAATGCTGTTTTTGGGACATCCTGGGGTCTATCTCGATTTGGTGAAATCCGGACTCCAGTATATGGTCTTGGCACTTCCCTAGCTGATCCAATAAGTCCGAGATATTCGGTAGTTTGTATTTATCGTCCACTGTCAACTAATTAAGTTTATGGTAGTCGATAACCACTTGCCATGTCGGTTTCCTAGAGGCATCCATTTTGTTTGGCACGACCCATACTGGGAATGACAAGGGTGAAGTCGATGGTTGGATGATTCTTTGCTTGAGCATTTTTGATATCTATTTTTTCACGTGTTCTTTATGAATGTGTGGGTATCGGTAGGATTTGGTGAAAATCGGTTTGCTTTCTTTGGTGTTTATTTGATGTTTGATTTCATTAATAAATGTTAGGTCGTCTCCTTCGATGTAAAAAATATCTGAGTACTCCATGCACAGTCTTTATCCTGAAACGGACTGAGCTTATAGAGAACCTTCGAAAGTCGAGAGTTTTTCTTAAGAGCCGCAATATCTTGAGAATAATGTTGAGTCTGGGCAAGTTTAATGAGAGTTGACAAAGCTTTATCTAAATCAGCAGCTGAAAATGAGTGATTCTGGGCAGATTGAGGACGACGTGAGTTGTGAATAAATCTCATAGAGTAAGAGATTATTCGGAGAATTTTCCGTAGAGATGAAAACTTATTAAGAAGATTTTCTAGAAAATTGTAGTGAACTGAGAGAGTGCATACAAGTTTACGTTGCTCTGCGGTAGTTTCAGGTATAGCATCGAGACATGGGAGAACCTCAGGAGACCACTGGGATTCCGGAAGCGAGAGCCATGACGGTTCCAGCGACCATAAGGAACTCTCGGCCAGAGTTTGAGGTAATAGTCCTCGAGAATCAGGATCGGCAGGATTTTCTTCAGATCGCACATAGCGCCATTGAGATGGAGCCAGTCTTTCTTGAATTTGAGTTACCCGGTTGGAAACAAATGTAACCCGTCGGTGAGGAGAACTTCTTATCCAAGTCAAGGCAACAGTAAAATCCGAGTAGGCCGTGATCGACGAAAATTCAAGCTTTCTGCCTAGAGAACCTTTTACGACGACTAATAACTTTGAGAGAAGTAGAGCAGCACACAATTCTAGTCGAGGGACAGAAATTTTTTCGAGTGGAGCAACGCGCGATTTCCTACATATGAAATGACAGCAATATTTGTTAGAAGATGACTCAAGATGAAGATAAACAACTGCAGCGTATCCTCTTTCCGATGCGTCAGCAAATCCATGCAACTGCGCAGAACAAAAAGGAAATGTGAGAACTAGTCGAGGAATGTGAACTTGAGAGAGAACGTCTATCTGAGAACATATAGTAGTCCACTTATGAATGATAGAAGCATCACTAGCCCATAATGGCTGAATAATTAATTTCATTGAGAGAGTAAGGGGTGTTAAAAATCCTACTGGGTCAAAGATTCGTGCCAATTCTGAAAGTATCGAGCGTTTGGTGCGTAAGTTATTAAATGCATGAACCTTAAAACAAAAATGGTCTTGAGAAAGATTCCATTGGAGTCCGAGAATTTTTACTGTCTTGTTAAAATCGAGATCGAAAGCCAGAGAAAGAGCCGCAGAATGAATCTGCGGAGCGGGTAAATGAAAAAGTAGAGCAGGTGTGTTACTAGTCCATTTACGCAGCTCAAATTGACCTTTTTGGAGTAGAGATATCAATTCTTTCTGGAGTTGAAGAGCATGAGAGATAGAATCTGCACCAGTAAAGATGTCATCTACATAAACATCATTTGATAAGATCTCAGATGCTTCGGGGAAATCTTCCTTATACAGATGAGCAAGATGTAATAGAGTACGTATTGCTAAATACGGAGATGAACTAACTCCATAAGTAACAGTCACCAATCGATAATTGTGAATAGGGGTATCCTGAGAGAAACGCCACAAAATACGTTGGTAATCTCTATGAGAATCTGACGGAACATCTGCCTTACGTCGGCTGTGAAGCATACTGCATAGAGTCTGAAGCGCAGAAGAATTCAGATTGTGTTCTGCTGTAACTTGGGACCGGAGAGTAGGATGTCATTAAGAGACACTTCTTGAGTATCAACATCGAAGACAACTCTAAATTTGGAGCTAGTAGGAGCTATAGTATGATGCAGAATGTAATAACTGGGTTGAGATATTTTGAGCCTGGGTATTAATTCCATGTGGCCAGAGTTCAAATAATCTTGCATGAAGTCCTTGTAGCGTTCATATAAAACAGAGTCTTTTAACATCCTCCGTTCCAGGGACAAGAATCTTTTGAGAGATACATCACGAGATCCTTGGAAGTGAAAGTGTGAATATTTAAAGGGTAGTTCGAAAGTAAACCTCCCTGTGGATATACGAGAAATAGTACAAAAAGAGGTCCTCTGCCTGTTTATGCTCCAAAGAAATTGCTGGCAATTTTGGAACCTGATCTAAGTCCCAAAAGCGCTATACAGAGTCTTCTAGTAAAATACTAGCTATAAGAGTGCTCACTGAGACGGAAGGAAAGTCTACCTTACCCATGAGAATCCATCCCAGAGTAGTTTCCAAGGCTTCAGGGCCACCGAATCGGGGTTGCAAGGAATTACTCTCCCACAAGGCAACAAACATGTCAGCACCTAAGAGTATATCTACTGGACGAAAAGTATTAAACTGAGGATCGGCGAGTTTTAAATAAAATTGAAATCTTTGAAATGGTCCAATGGGATATCTGATGAGGGCATATAAGGGGAAATTTGAGGTAAGACCACAGCATCAAAATCAAAAACTGGAGTCAAAGCTCCGCGAGGTCGAAGCATACAAGAAACAATATTTGAGGATTGAGTATTTATTCTGCCCACACCTCCAATACTAAAAGGTGTAGTGCGCTTGAATAATCCGAGTCTCTTACAACACTTACTTGTTATAAGATTACATTGGCTTCCACTATCTAGAAGAACCCTAAACTAGAGCAGTGGATAAGAGAACGGTACCCTGCACTTCTGTGAGAAGAGAAATATTCGAAGAGCTGGGTTGAGAATTAATACAAGGATCTGCCGAGGCAATCTTGATAGTGTGAGATGAGGTTTTTTCCGGTCTAATACTAGAAGTGAGCTGAGTATTTGGTAAGCCCGAAAGCGAGTGTGAGTTGCACAAGGTATCAGTAAAATGCAAAAGAGTATGATGCTTGCGAGAACATTTTCTACAATAGTTTGTAGAGGAGCATCGAGAAGATGTATGCTTATATCCTAAGCAATTTGTGCACCATCCATGGGTACGAGTGATAGCAAATTTATCATGAGGAGATTTTGAGAGAAACTCAGGGCAATTATAAATGAGGTGTGCGGTTTTACATAGGGACAGATGATGTTACCAGGGAATTGAGATCGAGAATTTATGACATATGAATTGGCTGAATTATTTTTTGATGTTTTAAAACGGGGAGAATGAACTTTAGATTTACTAACAGCACCGGGGGGAGTGTGGATAATATTGAGAGAATCCAGAGCGGCGCATTGCTTCTCCAAGTAATTCAGCAAAATATCAAAGTATAGATCTTCAAGTTCCGAAGCGCAGTCTCGCTCAAACCTCAGAGCGGTATCTGAGTCGAGTCGTTCGAACAGCATTGTGAAGAGAATGGAGTCACATTGCTTCATAGGAAAGCCCATATTTTCCAACACAGAAAGGCTTTCACTAAAAACATCAACTAGCTCTCTGAGTTCTTGAGAACTGGAAAGTTTTTTAGATCGAGAAATAGCCTGCCAATAAGTGTTAGCAACTAAATGCTCATTTGCATAGCGCTTGCGCAATGAGTTATAAGCAACTAAGTAATTATCACCTGTCAAGGGAGAAGATTTTAAAAGTTTAAGTGGAGCGCCGTGAACCAAGCCTATTAAGTAATTAAATTTGTCGACATTTGAGAGCGAGTCATTATTATGAATCAAAGAGTCAAACATATCAATAAATGTTTGCCATTCACAGAATTCACCAGAGAAGTATGGCATTTCTATTTTTGGGAGTTTTACATTAGTGCGAGGGATACTAGTGTTATGGGACTCAAGTGAGTCTCTAGAGTTATCAAAAAACTGCATGTGAATAGCTTGAATTTCATAAAAACTTGTGTAGAAAGCACGAGCTATCTCGATTTGAGCATCCAAATCGGCATTATCTTGGGCAGACATAAGAGTTTGAATGATAGTATGTTACTTATCAAAGGCTTCGCGAGTTGCTTCTAAGCGGCTGTATCTACATTTGAAGTTATTATGCATAGTTCTATCAGTAAGAGATTGCTTTTCAATGTTCAACAATTCTTCTACCATTACCTTTTCAGCTTTGCGTTGAGAAATGGCAAGATTTCATTTTCTATCCTCCATTGTAAAGTATAAACTAATATGACCCGAACACAAATAATAACTTAAACTGCTGAACTAAGCGAATTAAATTAAAAAAACAACAAATGTTGAAAATTAATACCAGTTAATTATTGATGGCAGCATTTATGAACCCCACTGTATACTAACATGACAATTACAGGATTTAAAGAGAAAAAAAATCAATTACTAAAAATGAATATTCACAAAAAATAATAAACTACACGTTTATAGAGACAGACTGTATATCTGTATTATAAACCAGATGCGAATGAGTGGCAAATTCCTTAAATGACAAAAAATATCCGGTAAACATCGACAAACTGAACGAGTTTTTATTATTGAAATAAACAAAACAGTAATCGATTTAAAATTAAACTAGTGCAATGTTAAGAGATTACAAGTATTATTTATAATTGAGAGTAATGTAGTTTTCTGAATGATACTTGTGGCATATTTTTCAATGTGTAAGTGCTTCTTGGGAAATAACACCACAGTTTAAAGAAAATTGCTGTATATTCCAAACGTTTCGGGATCTAGATCAGACCCCGTTGTCAATGGTTAAGAAACTACGGATTAAAAAGACACAATTCTTAGATGTAAATTAAAATATTTGACAATGTGTATTATTTGATTTTGACGTAACTAAAAAAAAATTAATTGTAATATACAGGTTAGCACAGAAATTTCTAAAGATCATATAATCATAAAGTTCCTTTCAAATTGGAAGAATTTGAAAGGGAGATCTTCAGAATTTTATGTGGCTCCCCTAGGTGCGACTTTGGTATAAGATAGAGCATTCGCCAAAAATGCGACCAAAGAAATTTGTTGATTCAGTGGTCCCATTAAAATCATAAGGGAAACCTAAGAAAAACCTTATGAACTATCCCGATATTGGGTTGTTCACAACGGCATGACCATTAGTAATTTCTTTCTTAATCATCGGCAACCAGGAACGACTGAATTCTACGGAGGTAGTAGCGATACAATCGTTTTCATTTAACAAAATTAAAGCAGACTCTTTTAGTTTTCTTTTGGTGTTGTGTTCTTCTTTGTGTAATATAACTGAATTTTGAAACTGTATTTTATAACCAAGGTCCCAAGCATGTTCACAAATTTTGGATTTTTCAAATTGTCGTTTTTTATGTAATTTTTGTGTTTGTTTATTCAAACATTCAGAGGTCTAGAGGTTTCTCCAATATAGAATTTATTACATTCAGACGGGATTTTATAAATGCAATTTTTTGTATTTTGAGTTGTGTTATTTGGTTTGGTTTTTGAAATAATTGATTTTACTGTATTTCTTGTCTTAAATGATGTTTTGATATTATATCTGTTTCCCACTCTTTTTAGTCTCTCTGATAGATCCTGTATGTATGGTATAGTTATTGTATTAATGTGATTATCTTGGGAGTCAAGTTGGTTGGTGAAGTTTGATGTTGGTTGTTAGGGATTGTTTGGTATTCCATTTTGTTTAACTCGTTATTAATAAATTTATTTGGGTAATGATTGGCAGAAAGTACATTTTTTATAAACGTTTTTTCTTCATTGAATTTATTGATATTAGAACAGTTGCTTTTTGCTCTGTCATTTAGAGATTTAATGATACCCCTTTTTACTGAACTTGGATGATTAGAGTTAAAGTTGAGATACCTGTTAGTATGAGTTGGTTTTCTGTAAACTTCTGTTTCAAATGTCGATTGTGTTTCGGTTATTAAAATGTCTAAGAATGGTAATTTGTTATTCTGTTTGAACAGAACAACTCATACTCATACTAACAGGTATCTCAACTTTAAATTTAATCATCCAAGTTCAGTAAAAAGAGGTATCATTAAATCTCTATATGACAGAGCAAAAACCAAGAACACTTATCATATCAATTAATCATAATCAATCATATTAACGAAAACGCAAAATAAATAGAGGAAATTTTGTGAGTGACGCTTGCGTTTGATATTGTAGACATGCGTATTATCTGACCCAAAGGTGTATGGAAATAAACTTATGAATGCAATTTTATTTTTTTAAGAATTTAAAAAATGTACCAAATTGATAGCGATAAATCAAAGTAAATCAATCTGGCTCGATTGGGCCAAAAAATGTAGAGAATTTAATTAAGTGGACTGTAGTTTGAGCTGGTTCTATTTTGATAAAAAACTCAATTGCCCTTCACAAGAAAACTCTGCGCGGGTAGCCGGTCTTAACCCTGGGTTTTTAGGCACAACTAAAGTTTATATTGTTGGGCAATGCACACTCACGAGGGGGTTTACAATAAGTGAGTAATAGCTGCACTTTGGGGTTGCACTAGCGAGCGCATAGGGAAACGTTTTTCTTTTTTTTTCCGTTTAGAGTTGAGTGCCGATGCGCTTTATTTTTCCAAACAATTGAGAATATGATTGCCAGCGTACTCCGGGAAAATTCTACGGAAAATAATGGGGTCTGGAGAAAATAAAATTCATATCCAGGTGGATTGAACATTGATAATAATCTGTTTTGTACTATCGTTGTTTATGAAAGAATCGTTCATTTGTTCTTTAGCAGTAGGTTCCGGATTGTTTTTTGTGAAATTTGAAGATCCGGGTCTTTGGTAGTTAGGTTGGTCTGAGTCGGCTGTTTTCGAGAAGAGGCGTTTGTATTTTGATAATTCCTTGCACAACTCATTAAACGACATCTTGGTTTGGTTTTCTATCCCTTTCGTTTGGCATGTTTGCTAGGTAAAAAATAAACGTGTTGGGACTGTATATATTGTTTTTTGCAGAAGAGAAACAAAAGTAACGGGGATTCGTTACGTAATTGATGTATACGGGATAGCAATTGATAATAACATTTTTATAGAATTAATCAAAAATTTATTTTAAAATGTAGAGTTACTAAATTTTTTGACCTGTTGCCATTCGGAAATGAATTTATGAAGTTTGATAGCATGAAAATGGAAAACGGAAAATATTATGCAATTTGTTCTACCGGATAGTTTCGGCTGTTTTGTGCGATCAAAATTTCTATCCTTTCGTTGGCCATAAAAAAATAAACGTCTGTGTATTAATAATAATGCCAGGAACTTGCCATGAACCCTCTCTCAAACAAACTGAACTCGACTAATTTTGGATTCAGTCGTACAACAACGTACAAACATTAAAGATGAACCATTTGTTATACATGGACGACTTAAAGTTGTTGGCAGCTACGAACCAACAGCTGCATGATATGTTTAAAATAGTAGAAGGATTCTCTAGTGACATCCATATGAAATTTGGAATAGACAAATGCCGAATTATTAATATAGTTAATGGCAAAATACAGCAGGGGCACTTCGAAATGGAAGATGGCACCTCAATTGAATCTATGGGGGAAGGTCATACTTATAAATACCTTGGAATAAAGCATACACAACGTACTGATCACTTGACCGTGAAAAAGGACCTAACAGCAGAGTTTTATAGAAGGGTAAGACGACTGTTGAAAACCAAACTAAACAGTAAAAATCTGTTTCAGGGTATTAACACCTATGCGTGTTCAGTGCTCAGTTACTCTTTCGGTATAGTTAATTGGTGCAAGACTGACATTGAACAATTACAACGAAAAGTTCAAGTTTTAGTAACAAACGCTCAAAATCACCATCCAAAGAGCTCTGCCGAACGTACATCTTTGCCACGGTATGAAGGAGGAAGAGGATTGACAGATCTAAGCAAACTATTATATCAACAAATTTCTATCTTGCATGGTCATTTCCAGAAACTCGCAGAATTTTCTGATCTACACAGAGTCATGTGCCAGGGTGATGACTCAACACCTCTGCGACTAATACAAACAACATGTCCAATTACACCATCAGACCACAGATCAGAAACTGCTGAAATGGAAAGAGAAGCCCCTTCATGGAAGACATATAAATGACGTCAACCAAGATTATGTCGACAGTGCAGCGTGGAACTACTGGTTGATTTCTGGCCATATGTTTTCTGAAACGGAAGGCTTCATATTGGCAATCCAAGATCAAGTAATTCCAACTAAAAACTACCTAAAGTACATCGTTCAAGACCCTTCTATTAACAACGAGAGATGCAGGTACGGTTGCCAAACATCTAAATCTATCCAGAATATCACAGAAGGTTGTCAAGCGTTCACTGCAACTGAATACAAAGAACGATACGATGCTGTGGCAAAAATACTTCACCAGGAACTAGCACTGAAACTTGAATTATCACAGTCGGTAAGATTACCATACTACAAATACAAACCAGAATCTATTTTAGAAAATAACAAATAGAAGCTGTATTGGGACCGCACGATAGTGAACGATCGGACTGCTGCTCACAATAGACCAGATATAGTTTTGGTAGATAAAGTCTCTCGGAAAAGAACTTTAATTGACAGCAATTCCTAACAGCAATAACATAAATATCAATCAGGCTGAGAAAATAGCCAAATATAGAGATTTGGAATTTCAAATAAAGACTCAATGGACATGAACAACACACGAATTGTACCAATTATTATGTCAACGTTAGGACTAGTCCCAAAACATCTATTAAACAATTTAAAATACCTCGGTCTGGACGAACATCTTTACAAACAAATGCAAAAAGCCGTCCTGTTAGGAACAGCCCGGACGGTCAGGAAATTCATGGAAAACTACCGCCACGATTCCAACCACGGGCCTGAAAACCTGGCAAGGGCTCCCACAGAGCTAAACACTTTTGATATCCAGGATATCTGGGGTTTAGTGAATTTTCCCCTAAAGGCACTCATAGCGTGCCTTAGAGGGAGTGTGATGCCATACATTGTATGGTCAAGTCGGGGATAAAAATTGCAACAAAATGAAATAAAACAATAGTACAGATTCAGTATTAGCGTACTTCCAGTTTGGGAAGGATCATTAGGAACTCGTTTTGTTCTTGACTTTTTCAAGTGAGGACTGCCCTTGTTTGGTTCTTCCTCTTTTAAGGATCGTTGTGTGTTAGATTACTCTTGTTCACAAGACGTTGACGGATGAATCCCACTTCTGACACCAATTTCGTTATCTTACTGACTCACTTTTTAACTTTTTAAAAAACTCTATTTTGAAAAACGTAGGTTACAAATATTTCAATTTACTTGAACTGAATACAAGAAAAGTTAATACAAGAATGTTCGTTGAAATTATAAGCGTCTTATATTTATAACATCATTGCAGATGCTTTGTCAGCAGTGAAGCAACTGCTGGAGTCTTGTCCCAAGAAAACTTTGTTTCAATGCTGAGGATATCGATTTCCATGAAAAATATAATATCTGCAGGTGTGCTCTGTAATACAATATTAGTGTTGTGTTAAAGTTTCATATAATATATAAAAAATTATTGATTGTATTTTCTTGATTTTAGGTCGTTCAAAATGATAAAATCTTGTTCATTTTACATGTTTTATTGATGACGTTTCGGATATGTTTTTAGCCTTTCTCAGATCTAATCTACAGCGTGAGTAATTGTGAAGTTATATTTTGTAACACGACACCAAATTAAAGGTATGTCTCAACTTGACGCACTGTATCGTTACCGATTCATACGGTACACCGTTCAGGAACTACTCAAAGCCCATGTCTGAGATTTGTACGATTCACGTTTTAGAAACTGAAATAATACCGAAATCACTGTCTACAATTATCAGACTGTTCAGACATCAGGTTAACAAGTGTATTTAATTTGTTCACAATGGTAGTTTTATTTCGGGCTAAATGCATTAATTGTTTCCTTTAAAAATGTTATAAAACAAAACATAACTTTATTCCCAATTATACAATACTTCCATTATAGATACACGTACATCAATAATTTTCCTGATTTTACTAATATTTAAGTTAGTTCAATGATTTTTTATTAAAAAATAAACTTATTTCCATTACTTAACCTCTTTAATGGCATAGAATGTACTCGTTTACATGTTATTCGAGAATGGAAGTGCGCAAGTCATAAGTGAATGAACCATAAGTTCCTTAAAAAATCGTGAACTGAGAAAACCGTTCAAAAATAGTACACATTGTGGTTGGAACCCAAAAAGCTGAATCATTTCATGTAGCGGGCAAGCTTTTGTTGGTACACTTTTGAGAGAATTAGCATGCGACGAATCGTTCATGTCCGGTTTTGCATCAAGTTGGTACAAACCTTAAACTAACTACAACGATGTGGGTATGTTTAAAGAGCGATTTATCAACAATCAGTTTCACTCATTTTTTAAATATACATTTAGATCTATAAGAAAGCTTTTCTTATTTTATAATAATTCTAAATTGCTGCAAAATTGTTCACTATGAAATCACTAAGGATATGGCAAAAAAGCATTGGTTTACACAGTTGTTATTATCTTGAGATTGTATTACGTTTTTTTTATGAAACTATGGTACATAATATCCTATTGTAGAGTTTGCTGAATTTAAATGAAGCCGTAAGAATAAGCATTTCCCAGACATTCGCTATGCTGGGTAATCAGTCTCAGGTTGTAAAACGGAATGCTTTTCCTCAGGAAATGCGAGGCAGCATTCTTACTCATTATTTTAATCCTGATTCCAATTTCAATTTACATTTTCTGGATAGTTTCATGTTAGTGAAATTCCCCCATTAGGAAATTCAATCTAGATACTTTGAATCCGCGAAAATGTTATGGCCTAGAACAACTACCCATTCTGTGAGAGAAAGGCGAAGAAAATCCATGACTGCTTACTCGAATAGAATTAAATAAGTCAATAAGGTGTTTTCACGTCAACATCATTGCGCTGGATTTGTCCAGAGTTGTAAAACAGCGGCATAATCCATGGACGTCTGTCGTGATAACAGTTAGCACTTTTGTAATGCGAAACCTTAATGGCAGATATTGCTTGTAAAAATAAATATACGTTTAAGTTTTGGGGTTAGATTTCGTATTATATTATTATTATGAAATATGAATATACAAAATTTTATATGCGGCAAATCCTCCTCGCGGGCTACTGGTTGAACAGTAATATACGGACATCTGAATATATTACACAGTCCGCTATCTCTAGAGCGTCCAACATAATTTTTGTAGAACGCTTCATTATGTTGTTAGAGAGCATCAGAAAAATTTTCAATAGGGATACAACAGAGCGTCCGTATACGGACGCCTTGTATCTCACGGACGCTCTGAATATAGGGATTGGTTAATGTACGGACGCTCAGAGGATAGTTGGATGTAAATATATATATATATATATATATATATATATATATATATATATATATTATATACTAGTGGAAAAAATTAAAGGATCAAAAAATAATTCAAATTTTTTGACGTTATTCAAGTGTCTGGTTTTCGCCTGAAAATGGTCGTACCGGACTTTAAAAAAAGTATTTAAAGCTTGAAGTTTCTGGTTTTTGAGACCTGATGATGAAAGTTTTTTTCAAGCAAACAAACGTGTATCGCTCAATCCTAACGAATACCATAAGAATTTTTTTTTCAAATTTTTTCTATGTTCTTTTTTGGTCTATGAACATGTAAAATTTTTTCGAAATAAATCACTCTATTGATCGGATAAGTTGTTTATTCAGCTTTAAATTGTTTTTTTGAAATGTTCAATACGACCAGTTGTCGCTAAGATATCGAAATTTGAATGGAAAAGGATCTTTTTGTGTTTAACCATCAATATCTCAGCAACCGTTGATCGCACAAGAAGAGTAAGAAAGGTTCTGAAATCTTGAACAAACACTCCCTAAAAATCAGCAACGGTTATTTTTAAAAAAAAATTATTTTTTACATAAATTTGAAAAATCAAGAAAATAAGCACTTTTGTTGGCTTTTGGGATCATCAGGCGCTAAATTGGAAATATCAAGAAAACCAGTAATGTTAAGTGTGCCTTTTACAGTTCAATATGCCAACAAAAACCTTACAAAGTTTCGTTTAAATCCATCGAGCTGTTTTTTTGTTTTCTTCGATCGAATTTTTGAAAACCTTGAAAAGTTGATGATTTTGATTTTAAATGATCATAACTTTAGCAAAATGCAAAAAACTATATTTTTTCTGTTTCTTATATAATATCATTTATAAATCTGTTTTAGATTATGGGAAAACAAAAGAGAAATTGGAAAAAAAAATTTTGGAAAAATAAATTTTTTTTTAACAAATTTGTATTCTTTTTTAATGACCCAAAAAAAATAAAAAAAGGAAGAAATTTGAAATTTTTATTAATGACTCCAAAAAATTTATTACACGATTCTGTTATTGCATTCCATTGATTTTCTTGATTTTTTAAACTTCGACTGAATTAAAATTTTAATTAAATTTCAAACAAAGTTGATATACCCAATAGAATTTTGAACTCGATCTAGACGGTTTTCAGAAATTTATTATCGTTAGTTTTCGTGAACTCTTAAAACGCTAAAAAACTGTTTTTTTCAAAACCACTCCTTCTGCGTTACAAAAAATTTCATAAATTTGCAAAAAAAACAAGTTGCTTTCCGATCATGGTTAGAAAGTATTTATCAGAGCTAGAGGTTGCTCGTTTGATTACTCTGCTCGAAGAAGGTTGCAGTCAACGTGATGTTGCCACCCGGATGGGTGTTAGTCAATCCGTCGTATCTCGAACGTATGCACGATACCGGGAGACGAACCAATACATTCGTCGTACTGGACAAGGACGCCATCGTGTCACGACTGCTCGAGATGATCGAGCAGTTGTCCGACACGTTCGACGTGAGCCTTTCATCAGTGCGAACATTGTGGCGAGAAATTTTGCAAATCGGGTACAACAGCGACACCAAGTACGAAACATTTCTTCCCGTACAGTCATCAACCGTCTTCGCGAAAATGGGTTAAATGCACGACATCCTAACCGAGTACCCAGGTTGACAGCGAGACATCGCCGAGAACGTTTAGCGTATGCCAACGCACATCGGGCTTGGACATTGAGACAATGGAGAAATGTTTTATTCACTGACGAATCCAGGTTCAACTTACAGTGTAGCGACCGACGTCCGCTTGTTTGGCGCCGTCGTGGTGAATGTTTTCGCCAGGACTTTGTTCGTCCGACTGTCGCCTATGGTGGTGGGTCAGTTATGGTCTGGGGCGGCGTTTCGCCAGATTGGAGAACACCTCTGGTGATTATGCGCGATAACTTAACAGCTCAGCGCTATATTGACCAAATTTTGAGACCAATTGTACTGCGTAGATGGCAACGTCAGAGGGAGTTTATTCTAATGCAAGATAACGCACGCCCACACACAGCCAACATCACAGACGCTTTTTGGGAACGCCATGACATCACTTTGCTGCGGCATCCACCAATGAGTCCAGACCTCAATCCCATCGAGCATGTTTGGGACATAATGGTCGTCGTTTGCGCAGTGAGTATCCAAATGTGCAGAACTTGGCCACATTACAGCGTGCACTTCTGCAAATTTGGAACACCATCCCTCAACCTCAGATTGCCCGCTGCATCAATATGACTGAACGCTTAGCAGCCGTTATTGAGAACAGGGTGGCAATACCCGTTATTAATATACCTGACGAACGGGCAGACGAACATACATACACATACACACAAACACTCAAATACACAAAGGCACACAAAAGAAGCGTAAATCCGATCGGGCAACCTTCACGGGGTACGCTTTGGGTCATTAAAAAAAGAATACTAATTTGTTAAAAAAAAAATTCCAAATTTTCCAAAAAAAAAATTTCAATTTCTCTTTTGTTGTCCTACAATCTTAAACTGATTTATGAATTATATTGTATAAGAAACAGAAAAAATATAGTTTTTTGCATTTTGTTGTTAAGTTATGATCATTTAAAATCAAAATCAACTTTTCAAGGTATTCAAAAATTCGATCGAAGAAAACAAAAAAACGGCTCGATGGATTTATACGAATTATTGTAGGGTTTTTGTTGGCATATTAAACTGTAAAAGGCACACTTAACATTACTGGTTTTCTCGATATTTTCAATTTTGCGGCTGGTGATCCCAAATAGATTTTTCAAATCTGACACCAACAGATACCTTCATGCTAATTCTCATCACCACCCAGCCCAACTACAAGCCGTCGTCAAGACTTTAGTAACCAGACCACAAAGGCTAGCTGACCAGGATAACATCAAACAGGAAATGGACAGTTTGAAAACAGCTCTGAGAAAAATAAGCACGGTGTTGAGAACTCCGAAGACGAGGATCCCTTTAGAACAACAGGGAGTGTACGAGATTCCTTGTGCAGACTGTCATAAAACCTATGTGGGGCAAACTAATAGAAGAATTCAAGCTAGACGTGATGAACACCAAAACGCTGTAAGAAAGCAGGAAAAAACAACATCCATTGCGGAACACGCCACCACGATGTCACACCGAATAGACTTTGAGAACACCAGAGTATTGGCAAATATAGAACACCCGAAATCAAGACTCGTAAGAGAGGCAATTGAAATAGCGACGAGAACTTATCGAATTGTTGGTAAATCCTATTAAACACCGTACCGGCCCGTACCCGTCCAATAACAACTCAACCGGAAATAACAAATCAGCAGGATGGAGCCGTGCCCACTAAGCGCCAAGGGCCAATCACACGCAGCCGTTCACGGTGTGAACCGATAGGAGCCGATCCGCGACTATATAGCAGCGCGCTCGCTTCAGAAAATCTTAGTATTCGAGTAACTAGAAGCGAAAGCAGAAGGCTACGAGAATTATGCGAACCGACCTGAAGATGGCAGATGTGACTCTGCCGAAACGTCGTCATTTTACCATCGATCCCGGCAGGCATCAGTTATCAACTACGCGGATGAATTCCCGGAAACCACCTAAAACATTCAGTGCCCGCGAAAACTTAAAAACATATATATATATATATATAGATATAATGGCTAATCTGCACATTTATTCTGCATTCAAACAAGTTTCTCTGCATCTCGGTAAGAAATAGTAAATTGAAAGTATCTATAGAATTTTGAATGACAAGGACGGGATATTGGGAAATAAAGGACCGGTTCAAACGGCTGGATTCTGTGGTGCGATTAGTAATCAAGTAGGGGTCTTGAAAGGATCAATGACAGGAAGGGGTTAGTCAGAATGGAATGAATGTTCCTAGCGAATAGAGTATGCTAACTTATGTCGAGTACGAGGGAAAACCGAAAGGTGGGTGTAGGAGCGAACAAGCGAAAGAAATGATTGGATTCAAAAAATTCAAAAGAATGGGCCTAATGGTTGGATTTCGTTGCATGTTGGTTATCACGTGGGAGACTTGAATGTTAAGAAAGGTCCTAACGCCTGGATTTCGTAGACCGTTGGTTATTACATTGAAGATTGGAATGGTCATTGGTTATCACGTGGAGGAGTGGATGGTTGAGTGAGAAAAACGGGATACCAGTTAGTTAACGAACTGTCCTAACGGCTGAATTATGTTGATTGTTTGTAATCAAGTGGAGTATTGGAAGGTTAAATGATAAGAACGGGTATAATGAGAATGGTCCTAGCAATTAGAGTATGCTGACTGATGTTGATTACGAATGATAGTAGAAATATTTGTGGTAATGGTTAGAGCGGGGACGTGAAAGCAATTATTGGATACAAGAAGTTCAAAAGAATGATTTAATGGTTGGATGTCGTTGGCTAATAGTAATCATTTGGGACATTGGAAAGTTAAATGACAGGAATGGTCCAAAACGTTGGAATTAGTTGTGAGTTGCTTATCATGTGGGAGGTTTAAACGACAAGACTGAAATAGCAAGAATGGAATGAACGGTCCTAAAGGTTTGATTAAGTTGACCATTGGTTATCATGTGGGAGATTGGAATGTTTAATGATAAGAACGGTATATAAGGAATTGAAAGAACGATTCTAACTGTTGGATTCCGTTGTCTGTTGGTACTGACGTGAGAGCCACCCGGGGTGGTTGTTGGTCCACTACCGGCGCCTCCCCAGGTGGCGGATAGGGGACGCTCTCCAGCAATGGGAGTACTGAGGAATTTCCTCAGGGCGGACCAAACCAGATAGGGGAAAGGAACCCCGAAAATAAACCATTCATGGATATGGTGATAAGGTCAACTTAATACCCCAGGTGGGTACCTCTGCAGAGGATAATCCCACCACCGGTTCCGATCGAGTGAAAGCCTCGGTGGCCGGTGCACGCTCCACGGATTCTGGGGGGAGCGAATTATCACTGGTTCCGTCACATGGTGACAAGAAGAATAAGAACACTGCTAATGGTACAACATCGACCATTAAAACTAGAGCTGGCAGCAGACACTATTCAGCCAAGTCCTCCAAAAGGCGGATAGTGCAGTTGACGCCTCCCAAAGGGCCACAACTGAGAGTGGCGCTCCAAACAAATTAGGAGCAAAGATCGATGAGCTCTTGAAGTTCATTGGGCCTAGGCACAATGTACATCATGAAATCAAGAAACTGGCACACGCCATTAAGTTAGAATATGACAAATATCTGACGTCAACGACGCGGCCACCTCCTGTAGCGAAACCTGCTACAACACAGACATCGCCAGTAAAGGTTCAAACACTCAGACACAAGGTGAAAAGCAAAAGGAGGTCCCAAAAGCGGCTGCCTCAAAAGCAGCCAACTCAAAACCGACTGCATCAACACCGGCGGCCCCAAGCAGGCGGCTTCATAAAAGTAGCCTCAGTAGCAAGGACCTCGCACCGAAGGCCTCGCTCAGTAGCCCCATCAAGTAGGCCCACTAGTTAAAACTCTTAAACGGTGCTAGCTAGCAAGCTAAAGCCCGGTAAGGAAGGTCGCCAGAACATCGGGCAAACCACCCAGGGAACACAAGTAGGGTGGTCAATTCAGAAGCGGAGAGAAACAATGGATTAAATCCAAGTTTAAACCGCAGACCAAAAACCACCTGCAAACCAGTCGACTGACTGGCAAGTGGTAAAGAAGAAAAAGGCCCCGAGGACCAATAAGCAAAAACCAGCGCCACATTGTACGCTGCTTATAAGAAAGGCGAGAAGAGCTCCCATGCAGATATCTTGCGAGGTATCAAGAATGATTCCACTTTGCAGGATATAGGCAAAAAGTCAATAAGATCCGACGAACAGCTAAGGGAGATCTACTTTTGTTATTCGCCAAGGCAGACGCTCAGGAGATGGAGCGCTATTGTAACGCCATCAAGAATAAGCTCCCAAGCGGTGCCACTGTACAATCTCGAATACCGCAAATCGAATTGAAATTAAAGACTTGGACGAGATCAGTACCAAGGAAGACGTAGTAAACCTGCTCAAAGATAATATCGACGGCCTGGCAGAGATCACTGAGGAGGCAGTGAAATCACTTCGACGGGCATATAGATCAACACAAACGGCAGTTGTTTGTCTCCCAGAGGTCCAGGCCAAGAAAGCCATCGCACTTGGAAAGCTGAAACTTGCGTGGGGCACAGTACGTGTTCGCGAGAGGATCAGCCTTCGACGGTGCTTCAAATGCTGGCACTTTGGGCACAACGCCCAGGCGTGGCAGAGGCAAGACTGACCGAAGCAGCTGTTGTCACAGATGCGGAGGCGCTGGTCACAATGCCTCGGCTTGTCAACAACCTGCCAAGTGCTTACTCTGCAAAGAGAAAGATAGTAGGTCAGACTGCGGCACGTTGCGGGTAGTTGGAAATGTCCGATCTACCAACAGGCGATGAGAGCAGCACAAGCCCGTAAATGAAAGTACTGCAACTCAACCTCAACCATTGCGAAGCAGCCCAAGACCTACTGGTACAGCGGGTGCGGGAATTGGATTGCGACCTAGCCATAATCTGCGAGCAGTACAAAAACTTCGACACCCTGTCCTGGGTAAATGACACAACGGACAGAGCAGCGATATGGGCTTGCGGTAAACTTCCGTTCCAACAACTCCCAAATACCCCCGAACCATGGCTTGTGAGAGCCAAAGTGGGAGGGGTTCACTTCTATAGCTGCTATGCACCTCCCAGTGCACATCTCGAGGAGTTCGAGTTATTCTTGGACACCTTTGCGGAGGATGTACGGAAGCGTGAATCAGTCGCCATCGCAGGAGATTTCAACGCCTGGGCAATTGACTGGGGATGCCGGGAAACGAGCGCGAGAGGACGAGCTCTCCTTGAGACATGTCTTCGCTCAACCTGGTAATCCTCAACACAGGAGACGTAAGCACATATCGCAAAGGTACAGCCAGCTCCATTATTGATGTGACTTTCGTTAGCAGCAACCTAATTAAACGGGGCTGTGAGTGGCGGGTCGATGAGGAGTTTACTAATAGCGACCACCAAGCTATTATATGGGAAATCAACACCACTCCAAACGAAGATGTGTGTCAGTCGTGCGAGGTCACAGCCAGTCGTTGAACAAAAATGCTTTCGATGCTGGATTCATTCGCCTTGGTTATGGAGCAGGAACCATTGTCAATAGCAACAAGCGCAGAAGCCACTGCCAAAGAGGTAATGACAAGCGTTGTCAAGTCCTGCGATGCATCCATGCCAAGGAGACGGCAGAACAACAGCCGCCCACCATTGTACTGGTGAACGACACGATCTCACAACACCGACGAGAGTGTCTCAAAGCACGAAGGCTGCATCAACGAGCACGGAGACGCGACAGGTCACAACAGAAGAATAAGGCTCGACTATGAGATCAAAAGACAACAACTACGAAGAGCCATTCTCTCAAGCAAGAGATCCTACTGGAAGGAGTTGTGTGACGAAGTTAATCAAGATCCATGGGAAAACCGTATAAAATCGTGATGCATAAAATTAAGCCCCTCCCTATGACATCAACGA